>CAOKZL010001888.1:0-268627 GCA_948472985.1 Iguana delicatissima
ATAATTGTATGTAGCTGCAAGAAAACAGAGATGGATATTAACAGAGAAATTTCTTCAGTGAGGAAGTTAAATATGTAAAAGGAATTTGGGAGCAAAACTTAAGTTGGGGGGAGAATCAGTACAGTACAGGGAAGAGATTCGTCTATCCATGTCTAGGGCTATACGTGTCTGTCTCTTAAAAGCTTAAGTAACTAGAATGCAACAATTCCAGCAGAATCCTGAATAATGAAGAACATAGTTGATTCAGACCAATTTGTTCCACCTCTGCTTTGAATTAGGTTGGCACAATTTTGCTCTGGAATGGAATGACACAGTCTGAAGCACTTTGGATCCATAAGCATCTGGGCTTTTCTCCCTTTTGCTCTATCACGTAATCTAGAGCAAATATCTCACTGGCACTGTCCAATCACAGTGCTTATAGGGAGAGATTATATAGGCAACTATCTCTTCAGACGTCTGTTTGCTTCTTAGACTTCGCCACAAATCTGTGGTGAAAGGTAGACAGTTGGTGATTGTCATATGAGTTAGAAGTGCGTCATCCCTTAGCACTGAAGAATCCAGATTACCTCTCAGTCAGCAGTAGTAATAGAGATAGTTAGTTTGAGTGACCTGAAGTGTCCTCCCTTTTTGGCGCTACCTATCCTGACCCCTCGGTGATGTAAACTGATGCCCTTCGGTATGTTTCTCTACCTCTTCTCCTTACCCTCTCCCTCTTCCCAGCTTTTCCCAAGAATGCAGCTAGATTAGGATAGGATCCCGAGTAATTTTCCTATCTTAACATGGAGTTCATATAATAAAAATTTTTTTACTTTGTTCCTTTAAGCCATTGGTGGTCTTTGTTCCTTAATCAGTATTAATGCTCTGCTGCAGACATGAACTCTCTATCAATATGAGTTGGACTCTGATAATTTGTCTTCTTAATTTCCATTTGTCTTGGTGAATAGTGTTAGAAGGGCAACAACGCTTAGCACTGAAGAATCGAGAATGCTTCAGGGATGGCAGTAATAATAGGCTAGATAGTTTGTATGACCCAAAGTGTCCTCCTTTCTTGTTTACCTATCCTGACCCTTCTGTGATGAAAACTGATCCTTTTAGAGATCTTTTCTCCACCCCTTATCTTCCAGGTAGTCTCTCTCCAGCTTTTCCCTAGAATGAAGCTATACTATATTACCATCCTGAGTAACTTTCTTATTTTAGAATGGAGTTCCTATAATAAAGCCTTTAGTTTGTTTCTCCAGGACACTGGTGTCTTTGCTTCTTACTCAGGATCTTTGCCTGCTGCACTCTTCATTAAATAGCCTATTTCAGTCTTTGGGCTGCCTTTCTTTTGTCTGTTATGAGCCTTTGGTGTGTGTGTGTGTGTGCGCACAGTGGCAGAGCTTGGAGTGTGCGGGGGGCGGGGGGCCTGCAGTGCATGGGGCGTGGCCACAGTGCGAAGGGCAGGACTATGGGATGCAGGGGTGTGGCTATGAGCTGGGACGCCCCCCAAAAATTGCCGCCTAGGGCAAACTGCCTCCATCGCCCCCCCTCCCTACGCAACTGTGAGTGCATGCACCTTTCTGTCTGGTACTGTAGCACAACTCTTTCCTCTATCCCCAGTTGCTGTTGTTACTACAACTGGCTATTCATTCTCATGAACATTTCTTTTTCACACAAATGAGATATATTGGTTAGATGAAAAATAGACTGTCAATTTTTTGTGAAACCTTGAAGACTAACAAGGGCATTCTAAAAGGCTTGAGGGCCTTAATCTCCTGCTTAGCAAGCAATCCACTCCCTTCCAGCCCCAACTCACTTTTTTTCTTCTTTTTCCATTCTTTGCTTTTGTTCCCCAAATTTAGCTGTTGTTATATTCCACAGATTCAGCTGTTCTCTGACAAAGGGAGAGGTACCCACATTAATGAATTCTAACAACTGAATTCAGTAAAGTCTATTTGTAACTTGAGTGTTAAAACTTCAGTTTTAACTTCAGTTTAGGGACGTGCAACAGTTGGCAAGCAGTTTCCAGAGTTCTGCTTCAGCAGTCCCATGTGACATTTGAAAACTGTGACCTTTTTGAAAAGGACTCTCTACCTGTATCCCAAATAAAGTAATGTTTCTGATTATAATTTATCATTGTCTCAGACTATGGGGTCTAAATGAAAGAAAGAGTCTCTTCATTGCAACTGTTATTTTTTTTATTTTTTTTAAGAGTAGAAAACTGAAATTCTCATGCAGTGCATTTTATAATGGCCAGTTATATTCAGCTCCAAAACAGGCCCCTGAAGTTCTCTATGTTAATAGCAGTACTGGATGAGTTCACAGTCTTATTCGACAGAAGAATGAGACATTATTTAATGATATCTTACAGAATGTCATCATAGACAGTAAATGCATGTATATAACAATTGTTTGTTTGAAAGAACAGCAATCCCATTTGAAGTCTGGGGAAATGAATCTTGCTTCCTCTTGAAGGTGTTCCATTTGTATAATGCTAAGAAATAGACTTTTCCCAATTTGTTTCTTAATAATCCCTTCAAACACAAAGATAAGAGTAGGAAAAGACTGAGTCTGTTCCTAAAAGATTTTCCCTCCTTCCATCAGTGTCATTTCAACACTCTTTCATGTCCCCTTGATGAGCTCCAAATGTGCTCGGAAACAGGTAAACAACACTGGTACAGCATCAAAGCAGAAACCATTTCACCTCATTTTGATTAGAAGGATTTTAGACAAATGAAGAAGAACTTTTTGGAAGAAGGCTGATGTGCACTAGTACTCAAGCTTTTCAACTGGTAGTGCTTGCTAGAATGAGAAATTAGCTATACAATGACAATTTATAGCAAAAATCTGGCACTTTTGCTCAGAAATACATCAATATCCCTAATAAATCTTGAGAAAAAAATTAAACAATATTGGCTGTGGTCCAGCATCACACACATAGCCATAATGTCATGGCTACAATCTATCTCCTCATCTGACCCCACAAAGCCCATCATAAAAAGCTGCCAGCTGCACCAGTTCTGTGTGGCACCAGCAAGTAGAGTGCTGAAGGATGATACATTCAGGCCTTTCCCATCACTGATGTGCCATCTGCTGAGTAGAAGCAGAGCCCCTGTAGGATCCTGCCAAAACTCATTGGCACACAGCCAATTGGTGGCAGGAGGAGGTTGGATGCATCATCTTTGAGTGACCTGCTCACCAGCTCTGCTGGATTACATCTCTCAGTGCAGCTGGCTGACTTTTAAGGTGGGTTTCATGGCATTTCCAATTATGACAATGGTACCACAATCATAAACCGTTCCAAGATTGTAAGTCGAACTTATTATCATGCCCTGCCTTGGAGGCCCTGACAGTGAGGAAGAGGATTCTGAATCTGAGGCAAAAGGTTCCCCAGAAGTTTGCTCAGTAGGAAATAGCAACCAACACCAGGGGACTAAGCAGGGGGAACACGTATCAAAAGATGAGGCAACACAGACTCTTACCTTGTGGGAGAGACAACATCAGAAAGAAGGTCCCAGCCATTCAGTTCATTTAAGTAATAATAGGCTTTAATGAGGGAACACCTGTGTCAACATCATTAGCCTATAAACAGTGAATAACTGGCCTAATTCTTCCCAGAGTCAACAACTGATCTTCCTGGTGGTTGAAGCTCTATGCCATGTTTTCCTGAATCCTGACTCTCTTGGACTCTGCTTATTTGACACTGATTTGGATTTGCCTTTGTGGATTTGTTTGCTTTGGAACTTGCATTCTTGACCTGAACTTTGTTTGGACTACTCCTGCTCTCACCTCTGTGAGTAAGCTCTGCTCTGCTGGTTTGCTAAGTGGTTGCCTGTTCTGCCTGCAACATGACACTTGTAACATCATAATAAGATGCCAGCTATTATAGTAATATGCTGCATTTTAGTAAAGGGGCACCTCTTCTTACTGCAACATTTTTGAAGACTTAGATCCAATTTTCAGTACCCTCTAGAATGGATCCATTGAATCAATCAAATTTATATAAGTGTTTACTCCATTTAACAATTGATCCTGTCCCAAGAACGAGGGGAGAAATAAAGAAAAGCCAGCCAAGAAAAACTCTATATAGATAAGCAGAGATAGCTCCGCACAGCTGTCAAAGTGTGCCAAGCTGCAGAGAACACCTTTAGCAGCAAATGCACTAAGCCAGTAACACTCACCCACTCAGCTTGTAATCTTCCCATGTGGAGGTCCTTTATTCTTTGTTACAAAATATATACAATATTTACAAAGTCCAGATGGCAATCCAGCATATCTAGCTTGCTCTATCCAGCAACATGTATCAGGCAACATGTGCAGTTATTGGCTGGGATTGTGCTACCTTTATACAGACACCTAGCCAATCCTGGCCAACCCTTGCATTGTCTGCGCCTGGGGCTCATCAGCATAACTCAGCACAAACTAGCTCGAGTCACATTCCTTTCCACAGGTGCACTTAACAATTAAAGCAACATGACATTTACATTTACATCACAAAGTATTTTTCTTGAGGTTTGGTCCAACCTTTTCTGACAAATCCAATGTGTCTATTTAAGTTCCATTGATTCTGTGATTTTATTTTAGTGGATTTATTATTTTTTTAAAAAATGTTTTTATTAAGAATTTAATTTTAAAAATAAACACCGTCCCACTTCCCACTTCCAAGCTTAAATTTTCCAGTTGAATCTACTTATTTCCATTACGTACAAACATAATTTCTGCTTAACAAAGAAGAGAACGATCACATTATTTCTTTCTTCATTTCTTATACATTTATATCTTTATCCAAGCCAAAACTTCTCTCCATTCCCTTTCAAAGTTCTGGATAGGTTTATTTTTCAAGGAACATGTTAGTTTTTCTGTCTCTACCATGTCCAGAACTTTTAACTTCCATTCTTCTATATCAATATATTTCCTTTCTTTCCAATATTGCCTATATGTCAACCTTGCAGCGGTTATTAAATATAATAATATCTTCTGATGACATCTTATTTCCCTTTGTTGCCCTAACATATTTAACAAATAAAACTCTGGTTTCATTTCAAAATTCAAATTACAAATTCTTTGAATTTCATCATGAATTCCCTTCCAAAAATTTTTTGCTATCCTGCAAGTCCACCACATATGAAAAAACGACCCCATTATTTTAGTCAATTTAGACGACTCTGGTTTTATGATTTTTTTTCTTCGATATAGACATATTCACCACAGCTTAACTCCTACTGTCACACATTTCCCATAACATTCATTGGAGTCTGGATGGGAGTAGTACTTGGCAAATCCTCACCATCATTTATTTAAAAAGATAATAATGAATCTGGATTCTTGCTTACATCTGGCATGATGAAAATAAAGGCTGGCAATCTGTACTGCCATTAGATATTTGTAAAGAAAAGTTGCGGATCTGCAAGTGCTCTTTATTTAGCTATGCTACATATTCACAATCATGGAACTATTGCCACAATCATATATGTCATGCCCAAATCGTACCTTAAGCTTGAGGAAACCAGTGGCGGAACTTAGAGTGCATGAAGGAGGGCGAGAGGGGTGTGTGGCTGCAGTGTATGTGGCTGTGGCTGTGGCACATGGGGGCATGGCTATGAGCCAAGACACCCCAAAAACATTGCCACGGGGGAAGGGAACCATTCCCATGCTCTCCCCGTCCCTAGGAAGCTACTCTGTGCAATGGAAGTCTGTTCTGCTGGTGATCAGGGTGCAGCAGAATGAAATTTCCAGATCCCTCTCACCATTGAGCAAGGCTATGAGATTCAGAAGCAACTCATAGCACCCCACATCTGGAGAGAGAAGTGGGAACTGCACCCTAATCACCAGTAAAACAGAACTCCTGGGGTTCTGTTCAGGGACGGTAGGCCAGGAGATGATAGTTAGGTATTCATAATCCTCAGTGTAGGATCTCAGTCAAAGTCTTTTTAGCAAAGCAGAAAATCTTATAAATAGCTACATGCCGTATTTCTCCTTTCCCAGGATGAATATTCCTGCTTTCCTGCAGTCGGGCCAAGGAGTGAGCTTGAACACTCAAAATGTGCCAAATGCCAATCCAACAATGAAAACCTCTTCTCTTACCATAAATATCTAATATTACAGTCATTCTCATCTAGCAGAGACAGTATGTCTCAAAATTGAAAAAAAAAAACAAGATTTATGTCCCAACAACATATCAGCATCAACTCTTAGGCTCAGAAGATTGCTCTGTAGGTGTGCATAAGTTTATGTGAAGATTTAAAATTCTTAATTCTAGGCCTGATAATGCTTTTCAAGATGATCTGCAAAAATGAGGCATATTTATGACTATAAATTGGCTGTTGTTGCTGCAAGAAGTAAATACTGTAGTTTAGGATAATGTATGCAAATCAATACAGAGTGTATACATTTACATGTGTTGATATTTTTGGTTCTGCTTACAGTATGTTTGTTTTGTATTGTTTGCATCACCCCCAGCTGCTCTTCTTTTTATGGGGATCAGGTGGGAAGGGGATGTGGGAGTCAATCTTTAGGGAAAGGGTGCAGAAACTGAGATGTAGAACAAACACCAGTAATGCAAACTGTTCTGACAAGAATAGTGATCAAGCCATATCTGCAGAAGAATTGGCTAAAAATTTGAAGAACAAATTAAAAAGAAGAATAAATATGGTACACTTTAGTGAAATCATCCAATAATTCACAAGTTGTTAATCCCTACAAACCAGGAAATTCTGTGGAATCTTTCTACTATACCTCAGGAAAGCTAAGGACATTAGGTGACTAATACATACTTTTCATTTACTCATTCCAGTACGTGAGATGGAATAGTGTGAGAGACCATATAACTTTGGCAGCTCCAAACTTAAGGGAGAATGAATTATTCTAATTTCTCTGTGCGTTCTGCAGAACAAAAACATGTAAATACAGGCTTTTTTCTTCTGTATTATATATTTCATTTTTTTCTCAGTTCAACAACAACAACAACAAATCATATGTGCTAATAGATTGAATGAAGTTCATAATACATGAAGTTGCTCCACACTGTAAAACTGTTGCATTTGACAGGTTCACTGTTGATTGTACTATGGGCATGGGGTGGTGCTTACAGCTGGACTGAAAAGGGTTAAATCTCATCACTTCATATGAAAAATCAGACTTTTTCACACCTAGAATCAAAAGAATGAATGAACTAAGCTCCTGTTATGGCTGAAAAATAACAGATGTAATATAACATAAAAACTTATTTTCAATTCTGCCTGAAGGACAGGAAGCTGAAGAAGTTTCAGACACAGATGGTATTCTCACCAGTTCTGTCACTGAAGGCTAGAGGACTACACAGGGACAGGAAGATACTAAAAGTGAATGACTGCTTATGTAGATGGTGTAGATGGGAGAGATTTGACTTCTGGGACCATGTTCTTTCATTCTTAGATAGAGGACTACTGGCTACGGATGGGCGGCACCTCACAAAGACTGGGAAGAAAGTCTTTGGTAATAGCATGTTATCTCTGATCAAGAGTGCTTAAAACTAAATCTTTGGGGAACTGGAGATGATAGCTCAGCCATCAGCCCAAAGGCAAGTTCCAAACACAAGGATGTGAATTCTAGAGGAGAAGCTGATGGAGAGATTCAGATTCACAGTAAAACTGACAGTAAATTAATAGGTGAGAATGTCTATAATAATAGATGAGATGTCTATACAACAGTGCACGGCATTTGGGAAACAAACAAGATGAGTTTGAAGTCTTAGTGCAGGAAGGTAAATATGACTGTATAGGCATAACGGAGACTTGGTGGGATGACTCCCATGTTTGAAATATTACAACTGAAGTGTATAACCTATTCAAAAGAACAGATGTGGCAGAAATGGTGGGGGAATAGCATTATATGTCAAAGACAAATTCAGTTGTACAGAGATCCACGAGAGTGGACCAGTTGAAAGCATTTGGGTAAAAATAAATGAAGAAAGAAATAAAAACAACATTGTGGTAAGAGTTTTCTAGAGTTCACCAAACCAAGAAGAAGTGGTGGGTAATGCTTTTCAGAAACAAATCTCAGAAAACATAAAGATGCAAGAATTAGTAGCCGTGGGGGACTTCAATTGCCTAACTCTGCTAAGAAGAGACTGTCCAGCAAATTTATGCTGTTCCTTGCAGATAATTTCTATTTCGAAAGACAGAGGAAGGAACCTGGGGATCGACAGTCCTGGACTTGATCCTAACCTATAGGGAAGAGCTGGTCACTAAAATCAAAGTAGTCAGTACTTTAGGGAGCAGTGACCATGTAATTCTAGAATTCACAATTGTGGGACAAAGCAAATAAAATTATAGTCAAATGTAGGCCCTGGATTTCAGGAATGTGGATTTTAACAAACCCAGGGAAATACTGATTGGAATCCAATGGCTAGCCATGTTAAAGGGAAAAGATACCCAGCAAAGGTGAGATTTCTTGAAGAAGTTAATTCCAGAAAGCACAATCACAAATAATACAATGGAAGAAAGGAAAATAGGAAACATTTGAAAAGGCCAATGTGGCTGCACAGCAAACTCAAGGTAGAAGGAAAGGATGGATCACTAAGGAAGAGTACAGATGTATAGCCCAAACTCACAGGTATAGTATAAGGAAAGCTGAAACTCAGAATGAATTGAGTCTGGCTAGACAAGCAAGAAGCAACAAAAAGGGACTTTTCAGATACATTCAAGGCAAGAGAATGACCAAGGAGATAGTGGGGCTGATAATGAATAGCCTTAAGTATTCTGTTTATTGAATCTGTGGTTTCCCTTTGGGTGGATCTAGGGAGAGATGTCCTATTATTGTCCCCAGCTGAGACATGAATGGCTTTGCATTTTGATTTAATACTGCCATTAGTTGACAGGAATCTAACTAATCCATTTAATTACCTGGTTTTAAGATCACTGTCATTTTTGCATTGTCTCAGAATAGTGGTTGGTGTTCCTCTTGCATTAAAGCACTAGTGAGTGATGGGTAATTTCAAGGCCTTTTTGGTTTCCTGGCTTCTTGGGGCTCCTTTAGTTTTCAACTAGTTTTGGATTGCAGTTATTTCAAATAAAACATGCCTTTAAGAAGAAGTCTATCTTCTGTAAAGAAAAGATACGGTCACCCTAGATAAGGTATTAGGAACAAGAAATCCTAAGATGCTACAAAGTCAACAGGACAGGAAAAAGAGGACCATAAATCGCACATGTTCATCACTACAGTTTTTTCCTGGCTATACTTGAAGACTATGTCTGACTATTAATGTCTACAATCCATTAGAAGATATGATAGTTTCGTAACTACAGTGACGCGAGTAGCTATGATTTCTGTCTCACACCACAAAAGAGCGTGAGGCTTACCCTTTTGTGTTATAGCTTTCAGAACTTCTGTGCCAACATGACCTGTGGCCATGGGTTCTGGGAACTGCAGTCCAAAAGTTACTTTTTCCAAGCTCTCATCACAACATACTGTATATTGGGTGTTAGTTTATTTAAAAATAACCAGATTTGGCTTCAAACAATCTCATGGAGACAGTGCTGAAATAGTCTGGGGCAGTGCAGTATGTATGTTTGATTGTCCTTGCTGGGCAATTGGGTATTTGCATGGATGCTTCAGATCTGATGGAGTAGCTTACACTGCTCTTTCACTGTGCTATTTTAGCAGTGAATTCCCAGTGAACGTGTGCCCTGAATCCAAATGGCAATTTACCATCCTCCTCCAGAAGGTGTAACCCCTGCTTGCCTGACAGATGTCCTGTGTTATCATATTTCTCCTGATTTCTTTCCACCCTTTGCAATCTGCACCATTGATGTATATGGAATGCAGCTTTATTATAGCTTTTGAACATGTGTGTGTATATATATATATATATGGTAGGAGTATACTGAAGCTGTAATTTGTCTTGTTAAACTGAACATTAAGTATCTGATGAGAAGGAATGTATGAACTGATTGTTTCCAGAACATCTGTCGTGATCACAGTACTAGTTTGTACATCAGGATTTTGGAGGGCACAAAAAGGTTTTAAAAATTAATAATATGAAAAGAGGCACAAGATGTCCCAGTACTATGAACGCTTGTGAAGGACAGATGGTTCCTAAAATTATTGTAACACAGCCAGAGAAAGAGGAATACTCATAGAAGCTCTTTGATAAAACAAGGTGACACATAAGTAGTGAGCAATGCATCAAAACAACTAGTCATAGCATTGCTGTTGTCATGCTATCAATTTGCATCATGTTTTACACAGTAAAAGAGGACCAGTCTCTCCCCTAAGAAGTTGACTGTCCAAAACTGGACATGGTTAGGCTTAGTTACATCAAAGGTGGCATGAGTTTTGGTGTACTGAAGAGGGATTTGAATAAAGAGAGGTTGTACAATGGAGCCAGTTCCATATATATGGGGCAACAAAAGGAAAACAGCAGAGCCATCTGAGTAACCGAGGGCTATTCACACTACAGAATTATAGCACTATTATTCCCCTTTAATTGTTGTGGTTCCTTCCAATGGAATCCTGGGGCTTGTAGTCTTGTGAGACATTGGAGCATTCTGGCTAAGAATTCTAAACACCCTTCTCTAAACTGCCAAGCCCAGGATTCCATGGTATGGAATCATAGCAGTTAAAGTGGAATAATAGCACTATAATTCTGTAGTGTGAACGGGCTCCAGCACTGAAATAATAAGATGTCTGAAGGTCACAGAGAACAATCAATGGTCACAGGCAGAGATGCGCAACATAAGACCTGCCTTATGCCTAGTCAAAATATTTGTTTATCCAATGCAGATCTGTGTACACCAGGGTAACAAATCTTTCTGTAAGTGGGACATTTGTACTGACCACCCTGAAACAACTGAGAGATCACACCTTTCCCTTCTAGCTTCCAGGAGCATGAGCAGGCTGTCTTCCCCAGCCCCACCTGGAGCCATGGAAGGGTCTAGCTGAATCAAGAAATGCTCTCTACCCCATCCAGTTCCCAGCAGATCATCCACCATGACAACTAAAGCAGCCTGTCCAATAAGCAGGTCTGAAGCCCAACAGAAATGAATTTAGACAATCCATCTAATCCAGAAGCCCCTTTAGCTGAAATGGTACCATATGTTTCAATACATTGCCTAAGAATAAAATACTGGAAATGTGTACTCTTGTGACTGTTAAATTAACAACTGTAACTGAATATTCACAGGCTTATAACTGTGTAATAAAAAGAGGCTTTGGAAAATTTAGGCTGTTCTGTGGTTGTTAAAATTAATCTGCTAAATAAAATATGTTTCTTCATATTGTGCTAAGTGCTTTCTCAACTCCTTAAACATAAATTGCGTATAAAACCTACACCTAGGGAGCTAATGCCTTCCCTGGCCTGAACTGGGTATTCTTGCCAGAAACATTTAAAGCCCTTTGGTACTCATTCAAGCAATCCACAGATACTTCAGAAACAGCTGCACTTGTCTTGCAAAGTTATTTGATTTTTCTCTCAATGTGAGTTCAGGTAACAGGATCACTGTGACTCTCCCCCGGCCCACTTTCTGGCATCTCCAGTTATGTTAAAGGACAAACATATATACACACCATGCATCAGGTCCAGCAGGACTGACCTAAGAGATTTTGTTGCCTAAGGCAGAACAGGAAATTATTCTCTTTCCACCCACACAAGTTGACGTACTTAGCAATAAAGCTAGCCACATTATTTGGGTACAGGGGTTAGAAAATCCTATGACCATCTCTACCCATTCCTGGCAGTAAATATACAAGAAGGACTAAGGAAATAATTAGCAGTGTGCAGCTCTTTTATGACATCTGGAATCTGTTGCCTCACTGCTTGTTGGTAGGTCTGGCCCACAGTCCTGGGCTTCCTAGAGAATAGTTCAAGGAATACTTCCTTCCATAGGCCTGCCATTCATTGAATGATCTCCAGCTCATCTTCTCCCGCCTAGTCCATGGAAGCACATCAATCTGTCCTGTGCACAGATGGAACCATTTTCTTTTCCAGCCCGATGTACTACTCACTGCAAGACACTTTTAGAAAACAAACAAGAGTTTCAAAAGCAGATTGCAATACGTCATCCTCTTGACTGGAATTCCCGTTTGGGGGGGGGGAATTTAAAAGAACCCTCATATGCACTGAACACCTCCTGCAGTACATCAAGAAATCCACAAAATCCTACCAAAGCCTACTGTTGCCACCAGCCTGTGGGATTCTGCAGGCTGATGTATCTCATCCAAATATTTCTCAAGAAAGCAAATTCAAAAGCTGTGGGACTGTGTGCTCCATTACACAGCTGAAAGACCCTCTTGCTGCTTGCCTGGATTCTCTCTTCCGTATTGCATCAGGCACTCCAGCTTTTCTTCATCTCCTGCTGTTTTTTCCATCTGCTGCTGCAGTGAAATCCTTACCTGCACAAAGTGATACCTTAACTTGGAGTCACCCTGGAACAAAGGGGGCACGCTTTTGGAAGAGGCAGTACAAATTGTTACTTATAATAATAACCAAGGCCAAATGAAGTTATGATTGTAATATGCACAGACTAACTTCTTTCCTTTGGGAGGATACCTTAACGGTTTTAATTAGCTGTACAAGTTGCATTGCATGTCTCAGTGAACTACTTATGTGTTGTATGGCAAGTGTGTGGATTATATCATTCTTGTGTTTTTAAACAGTTAAAAAAATAACTATTCACTTGCTTTTGAATAATGAGAAAGCAAGGAAATGTTTTTGAAATTGTAACAAACAGTATCAGTATTTAGTTTTTTTGGCCCATGGAGCAACAATAGTAACTACAGTCCTCCTTCCACATTTGGAGATTTGCCTTCATGAATTTGATTATTTGTGAGGCATGTACATGCCTTCCTCCCTCTGCTACTATTCTCATCTTCCCATTCCCTTGCCTTTTATCCAGGAGCTGGGAAGGAAAGCAGGTGTGCCTGGGTAAAAAACAAAGCAATGGGAGGGGAAGCACCCAAGGGGGCTATTCACAGTTGTTCCACTTTCACAAGGGCTCTGTGCTCCAAACTCTCATGAAAGTGGAGGGACCACTGTAGTTACTTTTCAGCAATAGCATTTCAAGTTCTGCTTTTAGGTAAAGAAATATCCCACACCCAGCTTCATGCTACATTTGGGCTACAAGTTTGGCCCTTTCCACACTACCCTCCCATCCTGCCATAGGGACAGGAGAAGGATGGGATTGCAACAACGGTTCTGCATGATGTTGTCATAGTCCTGTCTTTCTCTCATCCCCACGTGGTGCAATCATGGATTAAATTATTGATAGTTTTTCCTGTAAATGACCCACGGTTGTACCACCATCCCAGACTTACCTGGCCTACAAAAGTTGCAGAAGTGCAATGGCTGTGCTTCCTGCCCCAGCACAGCCTGGGAAAATAGCCGGCTGCACTGTGGAAGGAAGAGATGTGGCCATTGCACTTCCTTCACCACAGAGCCAGCCAATGCAGAGGGGAGTGCTCCTGTCGTGCTCCCCTCCTGGCAGAGCCAATGCCAGGATCCCCACCAGATGCATGAAAAGGTAGGATGCAGAAAGGGCCTTTGCTGTTTAGAGAAGGAATGTACACAGTGCAATCCTACACATGTTTACTTAGAAGTAAGTCCCACTGTGTTCAGTGTGGCTTACTCTTTAGCAGGTGTTGACTGAACTCAACCCAAGATATATGCTTTGGGCCTGTTATGGGAAAAATGAAACTTGTCATCCAGTCTTTTGCATGTCTACCTGGAAGTAAGTCTCACTGAGCTCCATGGAAGTCCCATGGCAAGTTTAATTTCTTCTATTATCCACTGCATGTAAACTATTACAAGGCTTCAGTCTACTGGTTCCAGAGGTTTTTAAAAAGTTATTTCTGAACTAAAATTCCCAGAACCCCCAAGCTTCTTGTAATTCAAAAAATGCATTTTCCCAAGCTATGATTATATCCAAGGAAAAGGCAATGGATTATTAAATAGTAGCCAAATGAATGTGGCCCTTTCCGCACCTTACCTCCTTCCAGTGCTGGGGTGCGGGGATCGTGCGAGTAGCGTCTGGCGAGAGGCTTTGGCGTCCAGGATCCTTCGGCTCCGCATGAGCTGCTTGCTCGCACAAGAGCCCTGCCTCTTCCTTCTGCAGTGCAGCCTGGGACCTTCCCAGGCTGCACTGGGGCAGGAAGCACAACCAGTGTGCCTCTGGAAGCTCCGCATGCCAGGTGCACATGGAGCCCGGGAGCAATGTGCGATCACGTACCATTTTCGGCTTCTAGCCAAAAGTGAAAAGGTGTGCGATTGGCACCTGCCAGCCCCTGGAGCATTGCACGATTGTGAGTGTGTCATGCAGATAACTCCTCACAATCACACGATGCTCCAGGTGCCCTTTCACATGGAAAATGCCATACGGAAAGGACCTATTTCATGCACTAGGAACATGTAACATGCCACGTGTATGCAGACTGTTTCATACAGCGCCATTGTTCTTCAACAAAAGGAATATAACACAGATCATTGTAAAACAAACGCCAGCTCTGTTCTACAATGTCAGCTTCATTAAAACATTTAACAAGTGGTCTTTAACATATTCAGTGCTGCTTCCAACAGATAGGATATGGAGATTAAGCACTTTCCTGGTGAGAAACAGCATATTACTTCCAGACAGCAAGAAATTAAGAAATTAACTTTTATGTATTGCAGACTCTTCATAATTTTATTCAATCAGTCAGTGAATTCCACAAACTCCTCCAGGAGGTGGTTTTGCTATTTTAGTAGCAAGAGCTTTTGCAGCACTATATTATGTTGTTTGACTTAAGTCTGCTGTCCTTTATTTTGGATCAGTACAGTCTTTTCTCCGCATTCGCAGGTTTGACCTTTGCGAATTTGATTATTTGTGAGCCACGTGCTTGCCTCCGCCCTCCACATTTTCCTCCTCCCATTCTTTTGCATTCATCACCCCAGGCTTGCAAAGCTTGTGTTTAAAATGGATATTTTTTTTCCGTTCATCTGAGCCAAGGCACCTCCCACTGATGGAGGCATGTCCCCTCTGCCCATTCTGCTGTGTAATGGCTGCTGATTAGTCAGGTGCTCTCTTTGTTCCTACCCCTCTTTTCTCAAGATGGCCACCAGAAGTATCTAGAATGCTCGAACTCTGCTCTTCTCCATTTGAGGGGAAAGTACTAGTAAGCTTTTTACCTTGTATTTTTTCTTCCTGCCAAAGGGCCAGAGGGAAAGGAATGGGAGGGAAAAGCTCTGGAGGTGAATCTTAGGAGGTGGGAGGAGTTATTAACGGTTTTTCTACTTTCATGAGGTTCTGTGCCCCAGACTGCCAAGATTCTTTTTTTTCTTCTTCTTTTGAACTGATCATTTGGTATATTCTGCCAGTCTTGCTGATTCCATGGACCATTTCTCACATGTTGCAACAAGAGTCCAAATTCTTCAGTAAAGAATGTAGATGGCATAGATAGCTCCACATCTAGGTTCAGATGCATTTAAACTTGAGTTGCTTTCAGAGAGAGATTTTGTTTTTCAACCACCCTGCTTCAAATGTACAATTGTATTAAGGGTCATAACAGTGGCATCTTCAACTTGCAACCCTCCATGTTTTCCTACCACTTCTGTCCTTTCTTTTTCTTAACCATTTCTGTAACTCTCCATTAAAAAAACTGTCAAGGAAGAAAAAGACTGTCTACATGTTCAGTGCCTTTTGATTTAGTAGCATTGAGATCTGTTTGTCTGGAAACACTCGATTTATCCAATCTCTCACACTACTTCCAATTAATATGAAACAGTAGAGAAATCACGCCTCTACACTGATATGTTGGGTTCTTCCCATCAATAAGCAGCTATTGCACTGCCTTCCTGCACATACCTGTGGTGCAGAGTATTGGGAAGCACAATGGCTGTGCTTCCTGTCCCAGTGCAGCCTGGGACAGTGCCCAGCTGCACTACAGAAGGAATAGGCATGGCCATCATGCCTCCTCCTGTTGTGCTCCCCTCCTGGGAGGGCTCTCCCAGGATCCCTGCAGGGTGCCACTGGGATCTGGGATCCTGTGGAAAGGACCTAAAAGTCTGAGGGTAGTGCAAGAATGGGAATCAGAGTGGCAGAGTGATAGCCTATGTCCAGAGTACTATGAGTTGTCTGGCTCAGAGGCAGACTTTAAATATCCTGTTTAACCCTGAAGGGGAGGGTGTTAATAGTTCTCTGGCAGAGCAAACAATGAGGTCTGGAATGGGCTAATGGCTTTAGCATTAGGTGACAAAGCACTGATGGGAATGATGCTAGCTCCTTAATGTCTGGGCAAGTGAGCAGAATTTCAGCTGGAAGAGGAACCGAGTTGAAGACAATCTGTTGCTCTGTTCAGGCAGTCTTAGGTGCTACTGTTTTTGATGGTTGAGTTGTTGAGGAGATTATTACAAGCTCATTAACACTGGAGCTTCCCAACTGATCCCTTAACTATGACCTGGCCATGCCTTGAGGTACCATCTGAACTTCTTTCACACATGTTCAGCCAGTCATTTTTGCAAGCAGGGTTTATATTTCATGCCAATTAAATAATATCCATTGCCAATCATATCTTGGAGTGGGGGTTTGTGGCATGGTACCGGAGGGGGACAGGAATGAGCCAGATCTAGTTCAGCACAACACAAATTATTTTTTCTATGCATGTTACTGTGACAGGATGAGTACTTCTTAATGCTATGGTAAAGAGGTAGACAACAGAGGCAGTAATTACATTATCATTTTTCAGAATATGCTCCGGTAGCCACAAGCTTGGCTACTAGATATAGATGAGTAAGTCAATTCACCATGTCCTTGATGAAGCAGAAAACAGAAAGAAAGAGAGTGCAAGAGCAAAAGAGAGTGAGTCAGGGTATAAATATTTAGGACATAGAAATATTATATAATAACTGTTAGAGACTTTTAAAGAGGAAAAAGTCCAAGAAGTTAACGTAAAAAAAGACCTGAAATAGAATACATTTCTTCACCTTTCTCTCATCATTTCTTGCAGATATTAATATTTAATTTCTTCACCTTAAACTTCCAGTACTATTATGTTCCTGTGAATCCAAACAATTTGGAAAGAAGGACAACTAATACCTCCTCTGTAAGTATGTGGCCCTCGGTTTTGCTTATTTTTATCATTTTTAGATGACCTTTTCTTCAAAGAGTGCAGAGCAGAAGATATGGTTCCTTTCTTCTTGCTCCCCAAAGTTTTATTATCAGAACAAACCTGTGACTAGGTTAAAATAGATGGAGCCTGGCCCAAGGAAACCTGGTGGAGTTGCAGTGGCTGACTACAAGGGATCTGAACCTTGAGGCCTTTCTGCACTACACTGGTATAGTGCTATTATTCCACTTTCAACATCCTGTGGAATTCTGGGCTTTGTAGTTTACTGAGGACAAAGAGCTCTTTTGGCTGAGAATTCTAAATGCCCCTCCCTAAGCTGTAAGTCCCAGGATTCCACAGGATTTTGAAAATGGAATAATAGCACTATAGGTGTAGTACAGAAAGGCCCTAAGTCTGATGTGCTAACTGCAGATGGTAGCAGCACCAGGGTATGCTGAAAACAGCAGCAATGAGTAAAAAATAGGGTCTCTGCTGAAATTTCACCTATTGTGCAAATTAAAATAAATTTCGCAATGCCTTTTCAGCTGAAATAGTTGGAGAACGTTGAAGTAAATCAAAAGATTATCTCAAAGGCTAGTGACATTTTTATAAGTGGCCACAATTTTGCCAAAAAAAAAAAAAAGGCAGAAGTTTCATATTTGCTTTATGTGGAGTAAGTCACAGTCTTGTTTCCTGCCATATCTTGTTGCTTAAAAAGGACCAGCTAATAGGTGGTGGGAAAGATTACCATCTGAACCTAGAGGTCTGCTGCAAATTAGAGTAAAATTAATTTGGGGCTAGGTGGACAAACAGTCTAACATGGTAGGTATAAGGCAGCAGCAGCATGCAGTTAGGGGTGAGAATATTGTACATTGTCAGGGTCGTCAGAGGATTTATCTGAAGCAAAATTTGAGGTTCTTCCTCAAGGCAAAGCATGCCTGGGGCAGCCCTCTTTTTCTTTTCTTTCTTTTCTTTTTTTTTGATAAGGGATTATGCTGTGGTCTTTTGAAAGGCAGGATGTCTTTACTGAAAGTGAATATCTGTCATGTACTTGGCACCTTTATGGGTCAGATTGTTTGATTTCATGGAGACCTCTCAGCTTGGGAATCAGGCCACAGACTATTTCCAGGCTGATCAGCAATCTACATGACTCAATAGGAATGTAGTGCAGTCACACTGATCAGATATTTTAGCTAAAAGCTGATCAGGGATTGATTATCTTTCAACAAAAGCCATTTCTTCACTACACTGTTATAGTGCTATTATTCCACTTTCAACATCCTATGGAATCCTGAGGTTTGCAGTTTAGGCAGGGGCATTTAGAATTCCCAGCCAGAGAGCTCTTTGGTCTCAGTAAACTACAAACCCCAGAATTCCACAGGATGTTGAAAGTGGAATAATAGCACTATAACAGTAAGTGCAGAAATGGCCTAAATAAAGATGGATTCATCAGTAGCAGTCTGAATAACGGATACTCAAGGAGCAAAACAGATCCAATATGATATGAATAATATATGATTCCTGTTTAATGTGCTATCGGAAAAACATAGGGCCTATTCTGATGTAAATGTCTAACACCACAGGAATGGTTTTCTGGATTTTAACATATCTATTATTGGTTGGTTGGTTGGTTGGTTGGTTGGATAGATAGTTGAATTTATACCCTGCCTTTCTCCTGGGATTGGATCCAAGGCAGATTAGAGAAATATAAAGCAAGATTACATTAAAATCCTATTCTACATTAGTTTAAAAGAGAATTAAATGCCAATGCTATTAAAACCCTGATTTAACACTGTTATATTTAAGACATAAATTACTAAAAAAAATGAAATCAATCAAGACTTTTAAACATGCTGCCAGGTCCATTGGAATATATGATGATGGAGATTTGGTTTTTCTAATGTAGTCTCTTATGGCTGAAGAGACTTTCTGACAGAAAATCTGAATATCGATATACTAACTGGAAAAGCCCACAATGGTGAGGCTCGGAATTAGTTGTAGACCCATTATCTGCAAGGCACTTGCTTAAGAAAGGGGATACTTGTGAACAACAATAGAATCAAATGAAGTACATTTCCAAATTCCTCTAGAACTTGGATCGGAGGAAACTGATCCACAACTTTGGGAGAAACTGAAAGAAAAGATCATGTTTCTAGCTGTGATAGTGTCCACCTGTACTTGCTCTGCAGTGCCCAACTTAGCAACCAGAAGGTCCTAGAGTCAGTCTCTGGCATTTCCAGTATGAGGATAGATATGAGCAAATCACTTGACCTGGTGCAACTCCCTTTGTTCATGCATAGGTAGGGCAGGGTGCAAGGAGTGACTGGATCACAGAATAGGATTGTCTCCTCCTACAAATGCCAGCCCAGCCCTTTATCAGGTGCCTCCACCAGATGGCTCCTACAGAGAAGGGCTCTTCAGTGGTGGTTCCCCAGCTTTGGAATGCCTTCCCTAGAGAGGACTTCCTGGAATCCTTTTTACTTTGTTCAGTGCTTTTTAGAACCCAAGACATGATTGCTTTCTCTGTTGCTGTCTCTTTTATAGGTACTGATTTAATTTAATTTGCTTTGTAGTTTATATTCATGTTGCACTTGCACACATTATAATGTTAAACATTTTAACTGCTTATCATCCAAATCATGGATTTTTTTTAGAGCAGTTATACAAATGCTTCTTAACAAGAGAGATGTGCAAATTTGTTCATCTCACTCTTGTTGGGTTTCTCATTTCTGCACTTGTATTCATGGTGTAGCAGTTTGAGTGTTGGCCTACAATCCAGGAGACCAGGGTTCAACTCCTTGCTTGGCCATGGAAACCCAGTGGTTGACAATGGGTGCATCATACAACCTCAGTCCCAGAAAAAACCTATGATAGGCTCACCTTAGGATCGCTATAAGCCAGAAATGACTTGGAGGCACATAACAACAATTCTCATTCTGTGGCGAGAGCTGAAATATCTTAAAGGCACTATATCCCATCAGATCTTGAAAGCTAAGCATGGTCAGCCCTGGTTAGTACTTGGATAGGAGATTAGTAATGAATACCAAGTGCTGTAAGCTATATTTCAGAGGAAGGACGTTGCAAAGCCACCTCTGAGTATTCCTTGCCAAGGAAAACCCTATGAAATTCATGGAACTGCATAAGTTGACAGACCATTTGAAGGCATATACATACATACATACATACATACATTCCCATTCCATCTTCTCTCCACATTAGTTTTAGAGATTTTCTGCACTAAAGTTTGTATATTTTACTGTACACTTTAAAACAGACATGAGCAAAGTGCAGCCCCAGAAGCCCCCCACCAAGCTTCGAGATTCTCTGAAATTTGTTAATATGGGGAGATGATTTTTTCTTCCCAGAGTGGCTCAAAACGAGTGAAAACACTGTAATTGCTGTAATTATATGCCTGCTGGCAGGAATGTAGTGTTTTTGTTTGTTTGTTTGTCTTTTACAATGTAAAGCACCACATTCAGTGATGGCACTATATAAATAAATAAATGATGATGATAACAACAACGACACTTTGATCTCCCCCCAATTTTCTAACGTTTGTATTTTCTATTGTTTGCATTTATTGTATTCTATTTTGATTTCATTGTGTTTGTACATATTTGTGGAATAGACACATTTGTGGTCATGTGCCTTTTACAAATGTAGTCATTCATTTTATGCACATTGTATGCCCCTGAAAATCTTGTAAGAATGCAAATTCCTTTGCTATGTTAGTTTATATATATATTCCCTTCCATTGACAACCCAGAGAAGTGCAAAATAGGCATTTCTGCATCAAAATATTAATGCAAAAAAAAAAAATCTCCCCTCACATCCAGTTAATAATACCTACATCCATACTGTGGTTGGCATGACAACTGATATAAGGGGGTATAATCTCCCAGATGCATGGGGACCAAGCTATGACAAGACACTTTGACAAAGCACATCAGTTACCATCACGAAAAGCCACACATTAGATCTGTGACAACATATGGGAAGATGCTCAGAACAATCCTATTCTCAGTTCTATCATGCATGCAAAAGAGACAGACATAGGAAGGAAAATGTCTCGTCAAAAGCAAAATCTTTGGGAAAGCTATGAAAGCTATGAAAAACATACTGCAAATTCCTCAGATAAGCTCTAATTACTATCGGAGCCATGTTAGCCCAGTGGCTATAAATAATATGCTTTTTTCCCCGTATCTTGTAAAGACTTTAGATTATGGTACTGGCGAGGAAGCATAAATCATAGTGTATTAAATAAACTATACTTTCCAAAGCAGCAAAACAACAAAAATCTGTATGTGGTATATATCACAAAGAACTGTCAAAGTAGAAATTCAAGCAGAAAGTACCATTCTCATTCAAAAAGCACAGCCATAAATGTAACTGAATACAAAAGTCAAAAAGCAAAACAATAGCACACTGAAAAATAATAATAATCACGACAGCAAAATGCAACTTTAAAAAATAAGAATTAATAAGAATTGTCCTATCTCAGGCCCTTGGGTTGCTCTCCAAAATTTGCTTTTTCTTACAACTCCAGTACAGTGAGAGCTCTGAATAAGTTTTTTTTTAAAAAAGTGAAATTTTTCATATCTTTGTATGGGCATATAAAACTGCATTCTACTATCCATCTAGCTAGCTGCTGTCTGCTATTCTGAGTGTCTCTGAAAGGTCCAAGTTCAAATCTATTTAGGTTCTACCATGAGGGATCCTTTCAGTCTGAGGTATGGCAGAAACCTAGGTTATGATCAAAAGAGATGTATCATCAAGGCAGCTTATGTGATCTGTTATCAATGTGGGAGGGGCCTTCTTCCTACACAGAGGGCCTACATGATATGTGTGACATTGGGGGCTGGATTACTTGCCATACACCCATACTAGTTTATGCATTCAAAGAAGTGATTTTAGTTAATGCCACACTAGGGTTAAGATCCGTGCATGGTTGTTTTCCCATCTAATATGTAGGAACCAGCATGGTATAGTGGTTTGAGCATTGGACAATGACTTTGGAGACCAGAGTTTGAACCCCTGCTTGGCCATGAAAATCAGGTCACACTCTCTTAGCCTCAGCAGAAAATCAGGAAATTCCAGCCTCAGAGGAATGCAAAGGTTCATGATAGGTTCACCTTCGGGTCACTGTAAACTAGAAACAACTTGAAGGCATACAACAACAAGATGTCTATATGAATATGTGGACAGTGGGATAGAAGAACGTACAGTCTGAAAAAAAGGGGGGGATTTGGACAACAGTTCCTAGAATTCCACAACTCATGGCCAGGTAGATTGAAAGATTCTGAGAGTTGTAGTCCAGTAAAATAACTGGTCCAACATTTCTAGGAGAATCCATGTATCATCAGAGTTACAGGGATAGATTTGCAAGCTTAGGCTGAACACCTTACACATCCATGTATGGAAGTTTGCCTGGCATACAGAATCCTTCTTGGTTCTGATTCGCAAAAGGTTACACAACAATCAGTCTTCAATCAATTCAGTTTATGAGCATCAGTTGTTTTAAAACACCAATATATAATGAAAAAATTGATTCTGTATCATCTGCTATAAATTCAAGTGTAGAGGTCTTGGTCGTGCAGCAAAATTCAACGAAATCCAAGATCACAAAAGAGTGATACTTTTTTGGCCAATCAAAATGCACAAAATACATCATGCAAGCTTTTGAAGCTTCACTGGCTTTTTCCTCAGGTGAAGATGTTAAAAATCATACAGAAAAAGAAAAGCGATGATCTTAGATTCACAAGCCTACATTTTGTCTCAAATGTTACTTCTGTTGTCAGCTAAGATGGTATGGAAGGATCTCAATGCATGTAGAGGCCACTCCCTTTCTTGGCCATGTGGGGAATAGGAACAGAAGACAATAAAAGACAGGTAATGGAATTTCAGCTTTGTCAACAACAGAAAATTAACTTCCCTGGAAATCCAGCTTGTCCCTGTCCTGTGTGAAGCTAACAGCCTCTTTCTTAGACAGAGAATATTAAATTTCTCAAGAAGTCCCTGTACTGTTACCTCTGGAAAACCTTTAGGTGTTCTGCGGATAAATAAATTGTAGCCTTAATCAGCTGATGTAAGTGACCAAATAGTCTCTTATTAACTAACACACAGACCTCCAAGTAGGTCTTTCATTTGAAGAGCTATAGATATAATATTTCCTCATGATGCAATCTGCTGAAGCAGCGTTGTCCTTTGTATAATTCTGGAAGTCAAATAATTGATTGAATATGAGTGTTTATCTTACATTCACATAATCACATAGGCAATCTAATTCTAACTACACATATAGCCATCAAATAGGTATTTTGATTATTATTTCTGTTGCAGAAAACTACCTTATGCTAGTCAGGGCATGTTTAATATATCATAACATCATCTGTTCCCTGAACCTACAACCAAGCAATGTAACACAGCAGAAGTACAAATTTTGCTTGAAATAGTGTTTGACTACAATTTACTGGATGCCAGAGTCTTATCCACCCCAATATTCAAACATTTCTGTACATTTCTGAATTAAGAAACTCAAGTTCACTTTGTTCATACACATACAATAGTTTTTTATCTATCCATGCACTCCAGAGACAAAATTATCCATGTCTGTCAGATGTACATGTCTATACACAATTACACAACAGTTCCAATGATTTTCAGACTAATTCTAGCTTTGCCAAAAGTGACAATTTTAAGTTTGAATCAAGCAAGCAACCAAGCATTCAGTAAGCCAGCAAGCCATAATAAGGCAATAGACTTAGGCCATTTCTGCACTAGATGCCACTAGCGCGTTGTAGCATTACAATTCCAGCATTGCTGTTCTCATGACGCCATCAGATAAGGAACACTCTTTTCTGCACCCTTCTGCTTTAAGTAGATCAGTAGCAGTATTGCCACCAGTGCTGCTTCCACATTACAGCGTCCTTGGTCACTCCCTTTTCCTGCCTTCATCCTGCTCCACACCTCCTGATTGCTTTCTTTCTTTTCTTTTCTTTTTTTTTGGAAACCATACTAACACAACAATGTTGTAATGGCATGACACACCAGTACACTATTGCACTTTTGCCCTATAATGCTTAGAAATATATTAAAAATAATAATAAAATATAAATAATAAAATATAATAAATATTATATATAATATAATAAATAATAAAATATAATAAAATATAAAATAATAAAATAATAAAAATAATAAACTTTAACTGAAAGGAGATGTTTAAAATAAACATGGAGGCTTGATAGAAAGTTACCACGCCACAGGAGTTGCTGAGGGATGCCCACAGTTAGCCATACCCATAGCCCACCCACTGCTGGATCTGCACTAACAGGAATCACTATCAAGCGCTATAATACTACCATACTAAGAAGGCTGATGGGAGTGCTAAAGGGATTAACGGATTTTTAATGGATTTTTTTTTTCTGGAAATAGAATACAGTAGTTTGGCAATGCTTGGGGGCGAGATAGGAGCTAGATAGTGACGATATCGTGCAATAGCATGGCTCCTGGACCAGAAACAACCCACTACTGTTGCACTATAGTGATGTTGTGCAGAAATGGCCTTATTAACTAGCAAACTAAAGATTACAGAATAAAACATAAGTACTAGTTATTGCAAGCTTTGTACATATCAGCCTTAACAAACTGCTAGTTTCAGGTACAGTAGAGTCATTCAATCAATAGAAGTTACATTAGAGTTGATTTATCATTCTGCCATTGATTCAGTTGGGTCTGCTCTCATTGGAATTGGAATTTAGGCTATTGTGTATTCTATGCCCATGCTATTGCAAGGTTGATATTTCTTGTCAGGCAGCATCTTTAAACAAAAAGCTAAGATACAGAACTTAATGTGTATTTAAGTAATATACTAAATGCATCTGATTTGTCAAATAAAGAAATATGCAACTTATCAATGCTAAATCCATAAACAAAACTGCCAAGCCACTCTAGCCAGTTTTCTTCCTTATCAACGAAAATGTATGTTCTACTTCTTTTTCTGTTCCAACTGGCTGCAGCGACACCTGCTGGAAAGGAATGTCATTTCATCTAATGGAGCTTTTACTATATGAAACAAGAGGTGGTAGATACTGGTAGATAACTTCAGCTGTAATGGCAAGATCCTTTCTTCTTCTTCTAGTACTGCGTCTGCACCTACTGCTGCATCTGCTTCGTTTTAAAAAAACTATATTTAATAATTTTTTTATGGAATATAGTGTAAAAAATCCTAGACTACCCAGAATTTAAAAGTGACTTTGGAAAGGTTCATTAACATGATTAAAAACACGACTTATCTCTGTCACATCTTTGAGTTTAACAGTTCATCACATGGCAGGGGGTAACAGTTCATCCCTCAGTTTTCTAAAATGTACATTTTAAAACATATCAGTTTCCTGTTCTTATTTATTGTGTTGTTGTTGTTGTTCAAGTTGTTTCTGATTGATGGCAACCCTAAAGTGAACCTATCATGAGGTTTTCTGGGGCTGAGAGTGTGTGATGTGCCCAAGGTCACCCCGTGGGTTTCCATGGCCAACCAAGGAAGCAACCTCTGGTCTCCAGCAACGCAGGCCAATGCTCAAACCACTATACCATGCTGGTTCTCATTCTTATTTATACATATTTGAAATCACAGTATTTCAAATATGTTCTTATTTATACTTATTTGAAATCAAAGTTTTTTCAAAATTAAACTGCCTTTATGTCCAGTAACAGGTCCATCCCCTAATTCCAGTTATCAATAAAGCAATACATTATGCCCATATAAGTAGAAGGCCAGGAACATAACACCAGGCACTGCTACATATATTTTTTTTTAAAAAAAGGGTGTTCTGGTGATTTATTGTTGCTATTTCCATCTCACTGACTTCCAAGCTCTTCACGACATTTGGTGAGGACTTTTGGTATTACTTTATGAAGGCTGCGGCAGCAAATGACAGAGAGAGAGAGACTAGATAAGAAGCTTAATAGTAACTCAGCAGACTTTCACATATGCACAAATGAATGAAATTCGAAAAAGATATGTACTACATGTTACATGAAATGTTCTATAACAATATTTTTTTAAAAAAATTCATAAACCAAAACAGTTCTAATATTGTTCATTATTCATTAATATTAATATTATTAATATGTTTTACAGCTGTCATCTCTATTTCTCACATGCCCACCTACCAGGAATGCCTATATACATAGGCCTTTCTGCCTTACACTGCTATAGTGCTATTATCCCACTTTCAACCTCCTATGGAATCCTGGGGTTTGCGGTTTAGGGAGAGGCATTTAGAATTCTTAGCCAGAGTGCTTTTTGGCCTCAACTACAAACCCCAGAATTCCACAGGCTGTTGAAAGTGGAATAATAGCACTATTACTGTGTAGGGCAGAAATGGCCTAAGTCTCAGAAAGCCAACTGTCTGTCATTTGCCGTCTCCTAAAATCTGAACACACATTTAGGCTTTTGAAAAGGATGGTATCATCAAGTCTGGGATGGCAGATTATTTCAAGTCAATACAAGCCCCACAAGTGGTCATCAGAATAAGCTCTTTGAATTCTGTGCAAATAGAGTGACCCCTGCACTTTCACGAGGAAAAAACACAAATAACTCTGCCTATGATGTCCCTCCTATTCCCTTCTGGGGCTCCTCCTTTCCTTTCCCTTGCACTTTGCACAGTAGGTCCAGAGGCAAGTGAATGGAGGGGCAGCTCCGGAGGGGAGAAGGAAGACTCGCACAAGCCTCCCCCCCAATTCCCTTCTCTTTCGCCTCACTGTGAGTTCTCAGCGCTGAGGCCAGAAGCAAGGGAACGGGAGGTGGAATTCCAGAGGGGAATAATCAAATTCACAAAGGTCAAACCCACGAATGTGGAGGGAGATTTGTATACAGTTTACCAAACTGAAATTGGTACTTTCTATTTTATATTCCTGATCAAAGGGATTTTATAAGATATATACTCAAGGAAATAAACACACAGAATTTTTTACTGTGACATAAACTTTCACAGCTCACTTCCAACAGATATATGAAACGTTATGTTCAGTTAGCAACCTATATAGACATGTATCTATATCTTTATCTGTCAAACAGGGCATAACATTTAATACATTTGATAGGAGTGGGCTGCAGTATTTCTCTGTCTATCATCTATCTATCCAACCCAGATAAATGTTGGAAATAACAGCATCATAAAATTCAAGTTGGTGCTATTTGTGGCAATTTTCTCCAAAGTTCAAATGTAAGGAAAGCCTAAATAGTAAGTTTTATCTTCACAATCGAATGCAGCAAATTCCATTTATACAAGTAAGAATTAGATACATTCAATCACATTAATGATAGATTACAAAACTACTTCTATTCTCTCTTAAGCAAATCAAGGCAATTGATAGACCCAAGCAAGCTGTGAATCTCTTCTTACACTGGCAGTGTGTTCAGACATTCATCCACAGCTTTATAAACCATAGTTTATGGTTTATGGGCCTTCTAACCTTCTTCTCCTCAGCTTTGGTGTGGAGATCTTGGTTTGCAGTTCACCTTGCTCTGTTTGAAACTCATTCATTATCCTGGTTTATAAGCTGGTATTAAGTCAGTTTCCTGGTTCAAGTACAGCAGGGAACTTTAGGTTAATACCAGACAGAATTTTATTACCAAAAGCTGGCACCTGATGGGAAAAAGGAATATGAAAGGACAAAGGAAGGACAAAGGAAGAATGCACATTCATGATGTGCATCTATAGCTTTATAAATAGCAGCTTATGAAGTCATTGCTGTCTGTACATGGCCAATATCTCTTGTGTGTCACCTGTTTTTATTTGAAATGCATAGTTATTAAAGCTGAAGAAGTATCAAGTACAAGGCTATCATCAACAATAAAGGAACAATTGACTACAGCCAATTTGTGGGGGTGGGGAATTGAAAAGTCAACCTCATATATAAGTTGAGGGCAGATTTTGTGCCCAAAATTATGGATATTGACATGACTTGTGGATAAAAGAGTCATTCCAACGAAAGGGGAAAGCACCAGCACCACCACAGAGGGCCAGCTGCCCCTGGCCACCACTGCCACCATTTTTCCATCCTAGCATTCAAAAAGACCCTTTGCCATTCTACTCAAAGAAAGGGATGGTTCTTATTTTGACAAAAGTTAAGGTGTAATATTAATTCTTATCAGAAAAAGGAACCACTCCCTTCTCTGAGTAGAGTGAGAAAAGGCAAGAGTTAACCTATCTGGGAGAACCTAAAAAAAGCACCAACTGCTTCTACTCTCCTGGCACTCCTTTGAGAGGAAGCCCCAAAGAACTGCTGCCACTGCCATTTTCCCAATCAGGCACTCAAAAAGGCAAGAAGTGGCACTGCAGCGGAGAGAGTAGCAGGAGTCAATGCTTCCTTTAGGTTCTCTCGGGATGGACTAAGCTCTTGCCTTTTGCCACTCTACTTAGAGAAGGGGATGGTTCCTTTTTCAATAAGAATTAAGGCACAATGCTTACACTGAGCCATGAATAAACTGACCTAAGGTTTTTTTGAGTCGATTTTTTTACTAGAATTTCTGGACTTACACATAAGTATTCACAGTAATGCTTGTAATTTCCCCTCAAAGTCTATGTACATAGTAGAATAGACTATAACTTTATTGATTAGTCAGTTGATCACATTAAAACAAATAGCATCAAACATTATAAAATGGCCATTTCTGCACCAGGCTGTTATAGCGCTATTATTCTATTTTCAACATCCTATGGAATCCTGTGGTTTACAGTTTAGGAAGGAGTTTCAAAGGCCTGTCCCTAAACTGCAAACCCCAGGATTCCATAGGATGTTGGAAGTGGAATAATAGTGCTATAACAGCCTAGTGTGGAAATGGCCACAATAAAATGGAATAGGTAAAGTACAGGTAGATAAGATAAAATAGGTTAAAATAAGGTAAGATATGATGAAATACAAAGTCTATGGACATAGTAACAAAACTACATATACTGATGTGCATGCAAGCAAGATGATAGTCTTGATACAGACAGAAGCCACTTGGATGATGATTCATGATATCTTTGGAGTAAAGCAAATTGAGAGCTGTGGCTGTAAGAAACACATCTCCCAACTGAGCCCTCAAGGAGTAGATCTGACTGATAAAGTGAGTTCTGTGTACTTCTGTTACCTTGGTTTCTGTAAAAAGTCCCTGATAAGATTGATTTTTATCTAATTCAAGCCTTGTGAACAAGGTTATGGCCACCCAGATCAATCACAGAGGGCTGATACACATCTGCAGCAGAGGATGGACAAAGAGAAACCCAGCAACAATGACAGGCAATGTAAAGCCTACTGCCTAGATCCTGTTGTTAAGACCAACTAGAATAGACCCACTGATTCAAAGGGAACTTGGTAGGTCAATGCTTTTGTGAATTCCATTTTTTCTATGGTCTTACTCCAGTTGAAGTTAATGATTGGATTTAGACCTGGGAACTGAAGTAGCTCTAAGGATCACAAGTAAATAGATGGAACTTACGGCAGCAGCAGCTTTTTAAAGTTATTTGTAGTAAGAATTTCACAGTATGAGATGAAGTCTGTCCTGTACTTGAGTCTCTTATGACATAACTTTACACACTTTATTGCAATAAATATTATGTGATACAGATTGGAGGTGGTAAAGGTACAGGCCAACTGAGGCTGTTTTGGCTCCTCACTCCTCCCCCAGATTAGCCCTCTTCTGGCTAAAAAAAAGTGGAGGCAACTGTCTCTCCTGGAAGCCACCAGAAGTTACAATCCATCTTTCAAATAGGCTGCAGTGTTTCCCCAGAAATTTTTGGCATCAAAAATACTCATTTTTGAAAACCAGATGTCTATTTCCAGTAATTTCTGGTTGGGTATTTTGAGGGAGAAGCGTGGGATTGATTTTGGGGGAAGCTAGTGAAGCCACTGGGATGAAGAAGGAAAGGTTCCTGTACTCACCATCCAAATACAGATGAAAAAGTGCAAATTTTCACTAGAGCTCTGAGTAGAGGAAAAAATACAGAGTCCTAAGTCATGACATGAATTTTAAGGTGCTAACAGAAAACCTTTGTCTTACACTGATTCAGAAATAAGTACAGTCAGCCCTCCATATTTGTGGGTTTCACTTTTGCGGATTTGATTATTCATGGATTATTTGCTGTCACCTCTGCTGTGTCCCTGTGCCATTTTTAATAGGGACTGCAAGCCTCATGAGACAGGGAAACTGCAAATGAGGCTTATAAATTCCTATTAAAAATGGTGTGGGTCAGCAGTAGAGGTGGCAGTAAGCCCCATCAGCCACCCACTTCTGCCTTGTGAAGGAACCCTGAGGCCTCAAAGGAATCCACAGTGGATTGAATAATGGTGATCACACTCTTTTCTGTGTTTCATGTGGTTTGGGAGGGCCTAGAGCTATTCACGGCTTTTCCACTTTCACGGGGCTCCTGTGCCCCTAACTCTAGCAAATGTGGAAGGAGCATAACCTTTTTTTAAAAAAAGTTAACATGGATGAAAACATAGGACTAAATCCAATTTAGTTCCAACTAGAATAGGCCCATTGTATAAATTTCATTGATTTGGTGAGTCTGTTCAGTTTGAGGCTACCAATACAATTCAGGCCATAATCCACCTCCCTTTCTTGTTCCCTTTGGGCAGGCATGGGTTTCCCCAGCAACAATATGTTGTTGTGAGAAGGGATGCAATTCATTGCTAATTCTTCTTGAAGTAAACAGAGGTAATTTTTGAAATTGTCTTCAGAAAGTGCAGAGCTTTCAAAGACTATTTGGAGTTCAAGACTTAGTGTAAAATACACGTTTGTTTTACACAGAAAACAGCATTTTCTGCACAAATATATTATTATTGTTATTGTTTGTACTATCTGTACAGAAAAAATGCTGTTTCTGCACAAACCAATCACATGCAAATTTTATATAGAACTACAAAGATTGTCCTTGCTCATTCTCATCACTTCTTGTGACAGCTTCTGACACTCAAAAAATCATTTTTCAACCGTTATATTGAATATTTTTGAATATTCTTGCCATCCCATGTTGTGAGTTAACAGTGTAGATACGGAAAATATTTTGAGGTGGCTTGGTCTTAAATTGTCAATTAAGATCCATTAAATTTACAAAAGGCTTGCTGCTGATAGGGATGGAAATGGCTAGAAATGTTTCACTGATATGGATCAATCCAGGTGCCAGAATTTTAAAATTTTCCTTGGGAACAGAACTTGTCATAATGAGTCCTAGTGTCTCAAAATGTTCCTAATGAATCAATGGTATCAAGTACTAAATATGGAGCCTCAGGACTTGGACGGGCAGAAGTGAGAGTTCAGCCTACCTCTCATAGATTTAAGCCAGTGGAATTTCACATAAAAAGAAGCTATGGGCTCTAGTAAGAAAACGGAAAACTGTCATTCTAGAATGTGTGTTTGGATAAGAGGCTGATCAGTGTTCAAACAAAATATTAATGAGCAAAGAGGGGAATGCGGTAAACTTCAAGGTGACAGAATATGCTGATCAAACAACTTCAGTGAGCATTACTCAAGAGAGTAAAGAACAACCAGAAAAGAAAGCAAAACTCTTTTTAAAAAAGTTAGCTAATTGGTGCAGTGGAGGACAATACAGATGAGTGAAACAGTTTAGTTAATTCAAATACTTCAAAAGTACAAAGTCTTATTATGTCTTTGGGAAAAAAATGTTGTTTCTTGTTTTTGTGTTTATATTTCAAGAAAAATAAAGAGGACTTCTCCGAGGTGCTTATCCTAGGATTGCATCAAGCTTCCTCTTGCATACATGGGGAGTGCTTCTATGTACTCAAGACAGAACCGTTTTTCCTCTTGCCTTGTTAGCATGCTGCCCTTTGGGTGGCTGTGGAAGGCTGCTGTCATATGGGGAGATTGCTTAGGTGGAATCAACCTTGCACAATGCTGCATCCAATCCCCTATGAAGTGCAGACTGCAGTTGTGATAAGTAGTAAAAATGTTACACCCCAAAAGTAGCTGTTTGAGGCAGCTACCCACTCCACCTAATAGGTGTGATATGACATAAATTATTGTTGTTGTAAGGTTCATCCAAGTCAGATCTGACTTGGTGACCCCACCTTAGGGTTTTCTTGGCCACATTTATTCATAGGTTTGTCATTGCTTTCATCTTAGACTAAGGCCCTTTCTGCACAGCATTTGCCGTGAGAAAGGGCACCTGGAGCATCGTGCAATTGTGAGGAGCAATCTGCATGACGCACTCACAATTGCGTGACACTCCAGGCGCCAGCAGGCATCAATCATGCACCTTTTCATTTTTGGCTGGAAGCCAAAAATGGTTCGTAATTGCGCATTGCTCCTGGGCCCTACGCGCACTTACCTGGCACGTGGAGCCTCCGGAGCCACACCTGTTGTGCTTCCTGCCCCAGCGCAGCCTGGGAAGGAAGAAGCGGGGCTCTCATGCGAGCAGACAGCTCGTGCGGAGCTGAAGCAGCTGGGACACGAGAGCCTCTTGCCAGAGGCTGCTCACGTGATCCCCACACCCCAGCGCTGGAAAAAGGTAAGGTGCAGAAAGGGCCTAAGAGAGTGTGACTTGCCCAAAGTCACTAGGACTGAACAGCAATTCAAACCTGATCTCCCAGAGACTTAGTCCAAAATTCAGACTACTGCATACTGTAGAACTTCTCACCTATAAGAGTCAGCTAGAGATAAATCCATTTATCCCAGGAAGGGGGCTTCTAGAAGTTCAAAACAACATTGCCTTTTTAATATTGATCCAGCAGAGCCTTTTGACTCTAACCTCAACCTTCCCTAATTGTTGTTCTTTTCTTCCAAAAGGGATCCTTTCCTTTGCATGTGGATTTTTTAAATGCTACCCACTACAAAAAGTGCTCAGAGGATTTTAAATTCAATAATAAACAAATGTAAGTGGCAAAATGACTTATTATCACACAAGTAGCAGCTGAGTCACCGCAGGTTGTTAACAGCGGCAGTCCTTTGCCGTATGCTGAAGGTCTTCCGAGTCATCCATTTGTCTAAATTATGCTGACAACCAGGGTTGCTTTTCCTTTTCTTCTTCAGCTTGATGCACAATAATCCTGCCACTTGCTATGTGCTAAGAAAAATGTCTTTTAAAGAATGGCAGGATAAGGAAGACATGGCAGGGAGGCATCTGAAAGTTTCTTTTTCAATTTTAACAGAACATTTCCAGAGAGATAACTTGAATGCCAGGTGTCATAGTGTAGGTCTCTAATGCGCAGATGATCACTTGCCTTGGGTGAAAGACATAGCATTTCACGTGCCACATCAAGGACAGGAAAGAAAGAAAGAAAGAAAGAAAGAAAGAAAGAAAGAAAGAAAGAAAGAAAGAAAGAAAGAAAGAAAGAAAGAAACCACAGTCTACAAACTTATGGACACAGATGTGTCTATGGAAAGGCCCAGTGCACTCCTATAGAAGGTAAGAGTGAAAGTGATTGGTTCTCTCTCCTGTTGAGTGGAATGGCACACTCCTTGGCCTGATTCACGCTACACAGATACACAGATGTGTGTACTATATTTCAATTTTTATTGTTATGTTTTTAAAATGCCTTGATACCGTTCTAAATTAACAGGACATCTTACTTAATTATATTTGAACTTCTTTGTCATTAGGAGTTTAGCTGTATTTTATTTTAATTTGTACTATAAGCCCCTTTGTCAGAAGATGTCAGAAGAAAAGTAGGTCGTAAATTAAATAAATAAATATGAATAAAAACAAATGGAAATGAATTTGTTTAAAGCCTACATCATCATCAGGGCAATAGCTTCTGGAATTGAGATGTGTGTGTGAGTGTGTGTGTGTGCTTTAAGTTACTGAAAGTAGCTAATCTACAGGAAAATAGAGAGTCACATTTTTGAAAACTGTAACTATCCTGATAACTATATGGTTCAGTTTTGGGAACACAACAGTAATTTATTATTTTCTAAAGTAACTTTCCAAGCTCTGATTTCTCCTATCTTTTTAGATTCTTTAGCATTCATATTTGTGCATCATCTGCCATGCTCCTATTCAGTTTGGCTCAAAGGCTTGCCATTTTGCATAGCTACAAAACAGAAGGCAGCCCCATCAGTGACTTCTTTCCTGCTATTAGATCTAAGCTGATGTCATGCTGGCTGATCTCCTGTTTGTTTTATAACAGAATTTTAAGAATGAAGTCTTTTTATGTGTCCTGTGTTTATCAGTGAGTTCCAGATCTCTTAATGGGATTAAGATAGGCTCATTGTGGCATACCACTCCCCTTTGAAATGATTTTAAAAATACATTTTTTAAAAACAGTGTGGTATTAAGTTTTCATTTTTGTAAAATGCAAATTTACACTACATGTCCCATAGGAGCTACCTGAAATCACGTTCTCCTTATCAAGCTGTCCCTCTCTCCTTTGTAATTTACAGGAACTCTCACCCCAGGTGCCAGGTACCCTCATGTAACACATTCAGTACCAGTTGTTTGCAAAGTGCCAATCCCTGAGTTGGCCTTACATTAGTCAGAGTGAGTCAGATTGGGGGAGGAGAAGGGTGACATCAGTGGCAACTCCCTATCCATTCCTCCAAGCAGCCCAGCCATTCCCCTCTGTTGGAGGGCAGAACTGTCATGCCCCAGTCTCAGGACAGAGATGCAAACACAGACAAGATCCTCCCAATGGCCACAACACAGAAACATGAACAGGACAATACTTACTGGAGCCTATCATGGGCCAGGAGTCAGTTTCTGCAGGTGAACAGCAGACTCAAAGCAGAACAAGCAAACGCAAGCACACCAGGAACTAATCAGGCTGGGATGACAGCCAGCTGGCTTCAGCCTTCTTAAAGAAGGCAGAGGGTGATGGCCCAATGCTAGAAATGACTTGTATGTTTGCCAGCCCTTGCCTTCATGTGTGCTACAGATTGTCTGCTTGCCATCTGCCTGTCTTTTCTGACCTTTGGACTATCTGACCTTGCTGCCCACTGGATTCCTGACCTTAAGACCAACACTTGATTTTGCTTCTGCTTCACCCTGACTAAGCAAGCTTTATTGTATTGCTAAGCTATATCCATTTGTCTGTTGAATATCTTGGCACTCCATTGCCTGACAACAGATAGCCAGCACCTACAACAAAGCCCAGCATACATGGAAAAGAGAGAGCCTCCAAGCATCAGAGCCTTCGTATAGAGCAGATATATTAATTAGGCAAACAGCTGAGGAAGGCTGCCAACCTATATGCACATAGGAGGGTAGCAGGAGGAAGTTGTTGCAGACAATTAGCTTTTCTGGTGAAAACAATTCATCCTATTACTTGGATCTCTGACTCACGTTCCCAGAAACCTTGACCCCAGCCTTGTGTGCTGACTTTGGTGCTGGATACTTCTTTGGACTGTCATTATTTATTACTGACTCAAACTGCAGAAACAATAAATGGTAACTGGCTGGTGAACTGTTGTGAACTTTGTCCATGGCTGCTACTGCAGACTCTATTAGAGAGCTGTAAACCTTGGCTGGGTTCCAGCACAGGACAAGAACTTTCGGTTACACAACCTGTCCTCTGCCCCTAAATTAGCATGAATGTGTAACACAGGACCTTGTCTTCTTCAAGAATATATTGTCAGAAGTTGGCCATAGTGAGTGGATTCATCAACATGAAATTAAAACCTCATTTTCCAGTCTCACTGCTTTTAGGAAGGATGTGAAGGCATATCTGTTCAAGCCAGATATCTAAGGTGCTTCAGTGTTTTTTGCCATTATATTCATATTTTTGTTACTGTAGGGACCTTTATGACTTTATTGTTTAAGTTGCCTTTAGTGATATTTCTTAGCCAACTCAGATGCCAAATTTTTTAGTGAAATGGCAAGATGAAGTTACAAGTGACAAATGGCATAATCTATTTTATTAGAGTCAGCATGGTAGAGTGATTTGAGCATTGGACTACAACTCTGGAGACTAGAGGTTCAATTCCCTGTTTGGCCATGGAAACCCACTAGGTGAGCTTGGACACATCACATACCATCAGCACCAGAAAATCCCATGACAGGGTCACTTTAGGGTAGCCATAAGTCAGAAACAAGTTGAAGGCATACAAAAACAATAAAAGCAAGTGATAGAAGTAGTATTGTCCTAACAACTACTACTATCATTGCCATTTGAAACTATCACCGTATGTCTACTCCTGTAGGACCTGTAGCGGAAATCCAGAGACTCTAGACTGTCCATATTTCAAGGCTAGGATTGGTAGAAGATTGTGTTGGGTACTAAAGACTAGCAGGCAGATGGCTTTGCTAGCTTCACAGTGCTTTTAACCTTTTAGTTCTAAAACATTAAGCATTGCTGAATTATTTTTAACATTTTGTCTAAAACTGCTTTCATCTACTACAGCACTAATTCATCACCAGAAAACCTTACATTTCTGACTTTAAGTGTTGGGTATTGAAGTAGCAGCAAGAGTTAAGGAATCCAGAAGACATGAAAGAATGATAAGAAAAATGGTGAAATAGAGTACTGTGAGTGGTTCTTTGGTTTGCAGTAAGACTTTGAATCTGTCCGTATTCTAAGCCCTGGTTTTTCAGCATAATGAGGAAATCAAAGAGCCTGACATGTATGAGATAAATTATTATATAAGACTGAGTGAAAAAAATGGCTTAGGATTTTACATGATATTGAAAAGGCAAGGCTTTTGCCAATCAGCAGAGAAAGTTCTCCTCTTGAGTACAAACAACACTTCAGAAATTAGTTTTATGGCACATAGGGGCAGTACTGATTAATCCTCTGATGTTCCTCCTTTTCAGCTGCTTTGAAAATGTCCCATTTTCTTTCCCCTCCTCCCCTCACTTTTCTGCTTTGTCTTCATTTGCTGCAAACTGAGTTCCAAGTGCAAAAGTATTTTGCATTCAATTAATTCAGCAGGCAGAAGAGAGGGATGCTCAGAATTTTGCCCTTTTTAGTATGCTCAGACAAAAGCGAACTGCTGCAGTCTCTCCTAGCCTGTGTGTTCTTTCTCATTAACAACTTTTGCTGCCTTGACCACACTCTGATATTAGTGACCATACACTTCCATGGTTTGATATGGTCTAATTGGCAAAAATATTTTAATTGGTAGATATATTTAATTGGCATTAAATATAAATTATACACACAGCTGAAAGGCCACATGGAAAAGGGAAACTGGCTGGAGAGCAGGACAAACAGTAAGCTCAGCATGGCCAGGTCATAGTTTCAAAGCCTGACTTAATGGCTCTAAGCTCAATGAAAATTATAGTCACACTGCCCAGGTGCAGGCAAGCATCCTCGCTATGTGCATTTCCTACTGAAGCCTTGCCCAGCCAGATTACCCAACCAAGACATTGAAACAATCAGTCATTCCAGACCCATTTTGTTTACTCTACAGAAAGCAATTAACTCATACCCCATCAGGGAAGGAAACAAAAAATAAAAATTCCCAGTTTTAAGCAACTACTTCGCAGTTTACCAGTTGGTGAATGTCTCTCTACCACTTTTATTCACGGCTGTGTACTGCCCTTTGAGACAAGTCTAAGCCACTCCATTCTTCTTCACTACTTTTCTGGATTGGTAATTATAACCCAAAACCCTCAGCCTCATTATCCATAATTTTTCCTCCCTTTATCCTTCAGTTAGCTCTTGTGTGAATGTGTGACTATTTGTGTCTTATGTGTGAATAACCCTTAATAAAACACATTTTTGGTTTACTTTTGAATCTCTGGCTGGTTCTTTCCTGCATGGCCCCATAAAAAGAAAGATCTGGTAGAAAAATCTTGTTAAGTTACCCCCCCCTCGCAGGCCTCCTAGTTTTGAACTAATTCATTCTCCTCTGTCATGTGGAGGTACCAGCATCACAGGTGGACGCCAAGTCACCCACATTTTGGGGTAACACTAATATTACTGGCCACACATATTGTTGGTTTTTCATCTGTGAAATGCTGGAGGGTATGATTTAATGGGTATCCTGTAACTGAGACTAGGATTGTACTTAGGCCTAAATCTGTTACTTCCACTAAATACCAATGGAACAGGCAGAGGAAACAAGTCAAGAAAGATAAAAGTTGTCTTTATGCCTTCCTTTTTTATTTCCTGGAGGTAACTGGCTGGCTTGCTGTAAGAAACAGCAAAAGTGTTATTCTGCTGCTAACAGTTTGCCATAAATATTTGTACACTTTTTAAACCAGGATCCTGTACTGTGTAGATGAAAATAGGACTGCTAGAGTGAAAATTGGAGAGCACTCTTGTACGTTTAATGGCTGTGTAGTAGAGGGAAGTTCAACTGCTGTTCGTTCCTTGTTACCTGATTGCATGACTAGCATCCCTTGCTGAAATGCCCCTCTTCTACACAAGCATTAAAGACAGAGGAACCCTCTGCAGTTTTCAATTTGGCAACTTTAGATTTGGACCTGCCCATTTCATAGAAGCTAATTCAGCTGCCTTTCTTAGTACACTGTAAATTATCTGAAATCTGAAACAACCTGCTTCTGGAACTGAATTATCTTCACTGCAGTTTTGTAATTTACGGTAGATGAAAAATGGGGAAAAAACTTACATTTTGTCTTAATTTGATAGCCCTGTCATAATTATTAAAAAGATATTAATTCATCCCTTTTCTCAAGACACTTTTGTATAGAATTCTGATGTTTCTCAGCACAAAGTATATGGGGCAAGAGTGGATAATCCCAGTAAAGAAAGATTTAGAACTGTGAATATCCTGATATTTTCAGACCATCAACTGGAAATGAATTTTAAAATAGGATTATAAAATTCAGTACAAGTCACTTTTTCACACACATTTATTCCTTCAGGGCCAAGTATACCATTAGATTCAAACAGCTTGATAACCGTGGCTACAAAAGCAAGAGATAAATCAAGAAACCACATTGTGCCCATTAATCTAGGCTCCCAGAGGCTTCTACTTTTAGAATCTCATTTTTCAAAGAATCTGAAACACGGCAAGAATGGAGCCGTACATTTTAGAACATAACTGTATGTAATTAATAGCCAGAACTTTCCATTGAGAAATTGCAAAACATTTTTCCAAGGTTTCCTGCTGACAAGGGATTCCTGTTTAGTGTGTATGTGTGAGACTTCCTCCTGTAAAAGAGGCAAATGGGGGACATCTCTTTTGTACAAAGCACACTGTGCCAGTTGGGTTTAACTTTAGCCACTTAAATGATACTTTATTGAGATGAAATACACTGAAGATGAAGAAAACACTATTGAACCCAAATGACTCTCTGTTGCAGTTTTGTGCAAGCCAGACCCAAACAACCTTGATTTCTGTATTAGTGCTAAAGGCAACTGTAGCTCCACATTCAGGATGATGGAACATATTTGTGCTTGATGTGCTGTGACAGCAAAGATTTAAATATTCTCCTTCACCATAGTCTCAGTCAAGACATCCCACCACCAAGGGCATTATTTACTAAGCATAAAACAAGGGCCAATCACAGGCAAGGACCAATCACATCCTTAATATAACATCTGCTTGGGTTCTTCCCATCACAATTGTTTGGGGCAGGATTGTGGAGAACTATGTGCTAGTCTGCTAAATGATTACCTGTGCTAGAAATTCTAACAGTTGTTTTTCACAGTGTTTTCTATTCTATTAAGGCTGGGCAAATTCAGCGGGCACTTTTCTCCCAGTCCCTGAACTTCTGGGGGAGATGTTCGGACTGCCAAACAACCAAATGCCAAAAGAATGAAAGAAGCAATGTTCTAAAGTGGTCAGAGGACTAATTTTTTTCAATGTTAAATAGGGGAGGGAGCTGCGGCTATGTTTTCCAGAACAAAAACTGGAGATGATGCCTGTCCTTTTAATGTTTGTGTAGAAGAGCGAATTTTAGCAGATGTTATTTGCCATGCAACCAGTAACAAGCAACACCTGCAGAAATTCCCTCTGTTGCACATTAACAGAGACACGAGTCTACCTCAGTTTTCACTCTGGCATCCCTAGCTGCAACCTATTTAAAAGGTGAATTGCTACTGCCAGAGGCTTCTGGGACAAGTGAGTGACCCTTTCCTTTGGCCACAAAGATGGGCGTTTCAGGAGTTTGGGAGAGGTTCAGGGTCACAAAATCAGCTTGGAGTTCCACATGCACCCTTTGGGCTATGTGTTACTGGTCCGCACACACACCAGATTTGATATGGTTGAATTGGCAAAACATAACGTAATTGGCAATATATATTAATAGTATTGATATAAAATGAATCCTTATATGGCTGTAAGGCCAGGCAGAACAAAGGAAAAAAAATACTGGCTGTAAATATGTGTTGCAAAGTAGCTCAGAGATCCTCTCTAGGCATGGCTAGGTCATTATCAGAACAATCACCAGGTAACTCCAGAGATAATAAGCTTAAATCAAGCTGTATCATCTGTCAAACAATTGCAAAAGAAAAGTCTCATCAAACCATTGATTGTTTCAGTCTTCCTTCCTAGTACCTAGACATCTTCTACACTGGTCCTTTTTCCTGTCCACTATTACAGAGCTATTACGATAGCCATTAATTCTTTGTCAGCTAACACTAAGATGATCAATGCAGTCTGAATCTCATTGGTCACTTTACAACCTCCATTGTTTGCTCAGACAGAGAACCACTTGCACCCCTTGCCCTCCAGGCAGGGTTTGGGTATAAAAATCCTTCATTTTAACCAAATAGTTGCAGTACCTCAAATGCTGAATGCCAATATGTCACTCTGAATTCCAATCTGCATTGCCCTTAGATGCGAGTCTAAGCCACTTCACTGTTTCTTCTCTGCTCTTCTGGATTGGTAAGTATTGCCCCAAAACTTAAGCCTCACTAACCATAAATTTCCTCCCTTTCCTGTGGATAACTCTGGTGTGAGTGTATGATTGTCTGAATCTTGCATGTGTATGTGATTGATTGATTTCCCATCATTAAACCCATTTTAACTTACTTTTGAGTCTTTGGCTGGTTTTCCTACAAGGATCCCATAAACATTGGTGGAAAGATCCTGCTAGTTACTCGCCTCTTGCAGCTTTCTTCATTAGAACTAATTAATTTCCATTTTTGCAATGAATTGCCAGTACTGCTGGTGAACTTCATGAGGTTCCCATCTTTTGGGGTAACATATGCTCTGCCCACTCCTGAATTATATAAAAAATAGTGCTTTGTTCACCATCCACTTGTCTGTATTTCTAGTCCCATTAAAGCAAAATAAAACAAAACAAGAGAAAATAAAGTTATATTTCTTATAAAATAAAGTTATATTTCTTATTATAAGTATTTCATACTCAAGAACAAGCTGATCTTTAAAAACTCTTTTCTTAATTGCAAACTATGCTTTTATAATGAACTCATTGTACATGCAACCCGTATTTTAACCAATTTCTTTACAGGAGTTTGAAACAATTTTATTTAGGGATATTAGCAGAGACTAAAAGGTCTCAGGTTCATTCCACGTCATGATCCCAGAAAGCTGCTGTCTATCAGAAGACACAGCACAAGAACAACAGTCTGACCTAGCACTGGTAACTACCAGCATATATATAAAGTTTTTTTGGCTGTTATTTTAACTCATATGCAAATTTAATCAGTAGATTAATTGATTAAAACTCATACAATTAAAATGTTTTTCATTGGGTTGCAGTCTTAATGAGAAAAAGTTGTATCCAGACAGTTCTGTATATGTCTATACAATCTTTGCATACCTATACTCACTGCTAGTTAGCTTGTCATCCTCTAGGGCCCTTTTCGCACTGCATTTGCCATGCAAAAGGGGGGCCTGGAGCGTTGCACGATTGTGAGGAGCGATCTGCATGACACGCTCACAATCGTGCGACGCTCCAGGGTAGGGCAGGCACCACTCGTGCACTTTTTCAAAATGGTGTGCAATCACACATTGCTCCAGGGCCCTGTGCACACTTGCCATGCATGCGGAGCCTCCGGAACCACAGCGGTCATGCTTCCTGCCCCAGTACAGCCTGAGAAACTGTCAGGCTGCGCTGCAGAAGGAAGAGGTGGAGCTCTTGCGCTGTCTGCTTGGGAGCAAACAGCTCATGCAGGGCTGAAGCAGCAGGGATGCTAGAGCCTCTCGACAGAGGCTGCTCACATGATCCCCACTCCCGAGCGCCGAGAGAAGGTGAGTTGCAGAAAGGGCCTAGGCGTTTAGGCGCAACATGTTTATGGTCACATCCTGTTTGTTTGTTTGGGAGTTTGTTCACATCCATTGTCTTCCTGCATCACATAAGCATTCTCTTTGTTCTCTGGGTCTCATTTGCTCAGACCTCTCTCTCCCTGCCTGCCCTCCATGAAGCATGTGTTTTTAAGAGTTCCAGCTGTCCTGAAACAACGCAGCGCCTTCCTTTTTCTTACTTTCTTCAAGATGAACCTGTGTTGATTATGCACAAGTATGCATGAGTAAAACTACTTTATATATCTAATGAAGAAGAATAAGTTTGATTTCTTTCTCCGCTAAATCTTGGGGTGGGGGTGGAGTGGGCTGGTGAACTGTTCAACTTCTGCTTAGCACGCATCAGATGCTCTGCTTGAGAGACAGGCCATTTCCAAACTACACAGTTATAGTGCTATTATTCCACTTTCAACATTCTATGGAATCCTGGAGTTTGCAGTTTAAGGAGGGTTATTTAGAATCCTCAGCCAGAGAGCTCTTTGGGCTCAGTAAACCAGAAACGCCAGAATTCCACAGGATGTTGAAAATGGAATAATAACACTATAACAGTGTAGTGAAGAAATGGCCACATGCTAGTCTTAACACAACTGTCCTGCTCAGCTCTTGCAAACTCAGGGACATAGCTTCCTTGATTGAATCAATCCATCAGTAATGTGGTCTACCTCTTTTCCTAGTGCCTTCCACTTTAACAAGCATTATTATCTTTTCCAACAAGTCACAGCATCTCATAACCTGCCCAAAGTACGACAGCTTAGCCATCAACAAACTAATCTGGATCTAGCCCAGGGTCTGGACACATATCTGGGCACTGTGTGTAATGTATCCATCAGAAATTATTGGCTTTGTTAAATACTAACAAAGAAATAGTGAGACGGCACCTTGGGGGAAATACTTTCGGGGATTACAGATCCCATAATCCAATAGCCAGTGGGGTACTGGCTCTGAGTTAGAGGATATGATGAACTACAGTTCACCAAAGCATTAGCAAGAAATATCATACTAAAAGAAGCACCCTCTGGGTATTGCTCATTATATTGTGGAATTCAGTGAAAGAGCCACGTGATTTTCATGATAAAGGTCTTGGTATGCACCATTAATGAAATGCAGAACCTTATGTAGAGCATTTGAGAAAGACCTGCACTTGAAATTTTGGAAAGCTGCTGCCTTTCATAAAAGATACAAATGCACAGAGAGAGATAGAGACAGATGGACAAACAAACAGACAGATAATAATCAGGTTCAGCTCTACTATTAGACACACAGAAATGACTGCCTTGGGTGCCAAATGCTGTGGATACAGAGAACAGTAGCATTAATTCTGGAAGTACAAGTAGGGATGGAAAGAATATTCAGAAATATTTAGAAAATGGCCTAAATACCCTAAAGCAGTGGTTCTCAACCTGTGGGTCCCCAGATGTTTGTGGACTTCAGCTCCCAGAAGCCCCAGCCACTATGGTCAATGCTCAGGGCTTCTGGGAACTAAAGTCCACAAACATCTGGGGACCCACAGGTTGAGAACCACTGCCCTAAAGGCACCAAACCCTGTATGATCTTGGAAGCTAAGTAGAGTCAGCCCTGGTTAATAGTTGATTGGGAGATCACCAATGACTGCAGGCTGTATTTCAGAAGACAGAACTGGCAAAATCGCCTCTTAGTATTCCTTGCCCTATGAAATTCATGGGATCGTCGTTAAGTCGACAGGCAACTTGAAAGTGCATGCAAACACACATAAATATGTTTTTTGAATGTTGAGAAAGTCAGAGAAGAATCAGGGACTGACCAGCATCTTCGCAATTTGTGATTTAATTCTGCAGAAAATAGGCATGTGGTTGTTTTGCACAGCATTTTCTGCACAGAAAACCAATTATTTCCTCTACAGAACACACTGTTTCCTGGGTAGAAAATGTTTTAAATCGAGGATTTATTCTCCACAAGATTCACACATAGTTGATTTGCGTAAAAAACAAGATTTCCTGTGTCATTTTTAAATATTTTAATGCAGTGGGAAGAAAATGGTTAAATTTACTTATTGCTTCGTTCAATACACTTAGTGAAGGATGACATCACTAGGTACAAGGCAGCTTTGTCATCAGTGCGGTTTCCCATTGGAGGGATTTCTGGTAGCAGAGATAGTAAAGATTCTGCCCGAGACTTTAGTCTGCTGGACCCAGCTGAACAGACAAAGCTGGGCAAGATGGGCCAACAGTCTTATTTGACCTAAGGACCCTTCACAACCACATACCAATTTGACTATCTGAATTGACCCTAACTGCTGGTGATTTAAGTGACATTTATTTTCTCCTCAGTGTACTTAAGATTCCAGCCATCATCTCTGACAGCTATTTAAGTAACAAGTTTGGTCACTGGGACCTTCTCTTTTGCTGCTCACCTTGATAAGGCTGAAGTCCTAGTAATTTAGACACAGCATGAGCTCCTATTTTTACGATGTCTAAAAAGTACAGACTGGCACTCATTAGCAACCAAGAAAGATTTTTTTTTTAATTTTACAGTTTTAAAAGGTACTTACAACAAAAGAGCTACTGCAGTTGCTGCTGGAACTTGCACCCAAATGCTGCAGAGTGAGAGCCTCTCTTAAGCTTTCTAGCTTACCTGCATGCCAGCCAGCCCGCCCACAAATGGAGAGCCTCAGGCACTGGAGCCAAATCCAGTCCTCCTGGGATCACAGCCTGGCCTTCTGGGTTTCCTCAGATAGTCATGCCCCCTTCTCCATGATACCACCATTTTCCTCAGCTTTTGTATACAGGTGGCTCTTGACTTTCATGAGTGTTCAGGGCACAGAACCCTCACAAAAGTCATACACACACACACACACACACACACACACACACACACACACAGTGAGCGCTACCCTCTCCCTCCTCCTGCCTTCTTTCTGCAGCTGGAAGAAAGGAGGAGAGTGCAGAGGGAAAAACTCTTCCGCTCCAGTCTGGTTCCTGTCACCAGTGCAGCCTTCCTTCTTCCTGTATCCCCACGTGGGTAGGGGGCAGGAGAGGGGAAGGGAGGGGAGGTCTTTCCCTCTGCACTCTCCTGGCTGCTGCTGCCAGCATGGACTTCCTTCTTTCTGCACGCCCACACAGGTGAGGAGCAGAAGAGCAAAGGGGAAGGAAGAGTTTTTCCCCCGGACTCTCCTGCCTGCCACCTGTGTGCCCTGCTTTCTGTGTGCCCACACGAGCAACAGCTACAAGACTGGAGAGAAGGAAGATCTTTCCCCTTTCATTCTCCTGCATTTTGCCCATGCGCACTGCCTTCTTTCTGCCTACTGGTGAGGCAACAAGGTGGAGAGTTAAAGGGGAAAGTCTTGCAAAAACGCCCACTCCTGTTTTAGTCTATTCTTTCTTCACTCTGGTTTTCTGTTCTCCATCCAACACTCGCCAATCAGCCACCGGCTATATTCAGTATTTGTTTTGGTTTTTTTTTTTGGTTCCTCCCTCTCAATGCTTTTCGTACTTCTAGAAACCTTGAAATTCACCCAAGCCGCAGGTATCCTGACTGCTTAGGAAAACACTCAACCAGGGGCCTGAAGGGGGTGTTGGAGGTTTTTATGGTGATATATTCCATTATTGTAACCAATGAAGGGAAACCATTTTAATTCAAAAGAGTCTTGTGTGATGTATCCCTTTATTACCCTCTTGTGTGCAAGCTTCTTCATTAGTCATGTGTCCCGGACCCTTTTTCACTATCTTTCAATGGAGAAGTTACCTGTGGGTATGAATAATTGAGTAGAGTTGCATTGCTGACACATTTATTGTTAACTGTCTCCTTTGTATTTTGTTCTTAGTTTTCACACTATCTTACTGACAATTGCAACTTAAGTTGAAATAATAATAATAATAACAATATTAATAATTGAAATTCATCCAAACTAACTCATGTTTCCCTCTTGTGTGTGGACGGTGTTGTTTGTAATAAGTGGACTTTCCAGGTGGTAAGTATAAATGCCCACTCTACTGATATCTGGAAAAAATTAACATACTTGGCAGCTTCTTCACAGAGAAGGTCCAGCACTGAATAGGAGAGATATTTTAGCCTGGGTCTGAAGTGCATTGGCAGAGGTATGTGTAGAAGCTTCCAGAGTTCTCACCGCTTCAAACACTGCTGTACTTAAAATAAAAAGTGCATTTCTCAGAACTATAATTCTATTTCCTCTTTGCCAACAACTTATTTTTTTCAGATGAAGAAATGTGCATGGCAGAAAGCACTGACAATTTTGCAAGAGATGGTTAAAACCAGAAGCACCAGTATGCTCACATTTGGAACAGAAAGATCTAAAACACTTGTGTATTATCAGGACAGGGCAAACTGTACAGCAAATGTATTGCTTGCTTCAGCTATCTAAGGCACAAAAGTTCCCACATAATTTACTGCAAAATTTTAAAAACTTACATAACAGATGCTATGTAACTCTGAAACCAGAGAGCTGCCCTTCATTCTTCCTATTTGTATCTCCCAGCAAGCAGTATTTCAGGTAAACCCTGCTGATCGAAACCCAGAGGGCAAATGGTTAGGAATATTTATAATGTCAACATGTGGACACCCAAATAACAACACTGAGGACCAACATGAGTGTTGAAAGCACTTTAGAGATTAACTCAGTAATCCTTTCAGCAATCTAGTAAAGTGGCACTTCCCAGAAGCATAACCATGATAGTCTGTGGCAATTAATACAATCATCTACTTCATCAGACATCAAGTGTGTTGCCTGTATTTTTTAAACTTACTTTTCTTGTTAATTGCCATAAAGTTGACTGAAATTTATGGCGGCCCCATGAGTTAAAAGACCTCGAAGTTGCTCTGTTATCAACAGCCCTATTCAGGGCTGCGGCTTTCTTGATTGAGTCTATCCATCTGCAGTGTGGTCTTCCACTTTTCCTAGTGCCTTACACTTTACCAAGCATAATCATCTTTTTCCATTGAGTCATGTTGTTAGGGTGGATAAACAAACTGCATCTCACCGTATCCATCCGGGTTACAGTGAGGTGTGGTTTGTTTATCCACCCTTATAATGTCTTCTCACAATATGTTGAAACTGCAACAGTCTCAGCTTATCATCTTGGTTCTAGGCTTGATTTGTTCTAGGAACTACTTATTTGCCCTCTGTGGTATCCATAAAACTGTCCTCCAGCACCACACTCCAAATGAGTTGATTCTCTTCCTTTCTTCACTATCCAGTTTTCACAACCATACATCGGAACTATGATGGCATGGAGAATTCTGACCTTGGTATTTCATAGTACTGCCAACTTGATCCTGCGTTTATCCTATAAGCTGCCTAGCAAACTCTTATTACAGGAGAGCCTAAAGAGAATAAATAAATATATGGATGTGAACACAAAAATAAATACCTAAATGCACAAGGAAAGTGTGTTTATGGTATGGAGCAGGGCTGGCCCAAGAAGCTTTGCTCCTTAAGATGGAGTAGCAAATGGTATCACAAATGTAAAGTGGAAGGCTTTCATAGCCGGAATCCATAGGTTGTTGTGGGTTTTCCCAGCTTTGATGCTCTGAAGATGCCAGCCACAGATGCAGGTGAAATGTCAGGAGAAAATACTAATAGAACATGGCCCCAAAGCCCGGAAAACCCACCTATAGGTATCACAACTACTCACCAAAGATGCACAGTGCTCAAAGCAACCCAGCTCTCTAGCACCTCTCCCCATCTCTAGCCATAAAAACATTAACAATTTCAATATTTTGTTCTTCTGTGACAGGATCTTCTACCTAAAGTGGTTGCCTTGATTTGTTTAGTGTTAAAGATGGCTTTTATAATGGAGGCTGTGGTAACTGGGGAAAGACTTTACACAAGAGAGATAGAGAATCAGTTTGATGAAAAGCTGGATACAGAGCTGATAAAGCAATGTACATACCAATTCTAGTGCTGTAAAGAAATTAACATGTCTCTTAGCCTGTGTGCATCTACATGGGAATAAACTTCATTGACCTCACAGAGCCATGCTTCAGAGTAAACATACTTAAGATTTGAACAGATTTTCCTGGGAGTACACCCTACTGACTACAGTTTGACTTCTTTCCAGATTTCACATACTGTAAATATGTGTAAGAACATACTATTTAAGTCAGAGGTTAGAGTTATATTCATAGCTTGTTAACAGAACCATGTAAGCACATTTTAATTTATGAACCAGGCTTGCCAAAATTGCTTCCAAATTTCAAAAGGCTGTTGGCAAAAAGGCTCTAGGGAAATGGTGCTTGTCATTTATAATTGTTTATTAATTGTATGCATATGCTTCATCTCACACTCTAGCTTCTGTATTTTATTCTGTTGAAGAATACTACCCTCCAGTCTTCAGTGAATGGCTTTTGACAGCATTCACACAGAGATTTACAGGATCCAGAGCATTAGCTCTCTGTAGCACAGCTGGAAAATCCATCCCGATTTTGAGGAATTCAGAAATAGCTACCTCAGGAAATACTACCCATATCTAGGACCTAAATATTTGTTTCCTTCCTCCAGTCCAATACATACCTGCATACTAGTGATATCACAAAATTCACTAATAAGGAATACATTTCTCTCTCTTTTTTACTCTTTACCAAATATTATCAAACATACAAAATACATACATACAAAACAAACGAAAAAACAAATTACAGTAACAAATTGATATGAAGGATAGACAAAAGATGAAACGAAAAAGAACACAACAGGAACAAAAACCTAAATCCTAACTACAAAATGCTAAAAATTAAAGACAATAAAATAATAGAAGTATTTTTTTAAAAAGTAGTTTCCAGTTTTCCTAGTGCCCACTATTGATCATTCTATATATAACCAACTCCTCTAGCTACCAATATCATTTAAATGCTTCAATTGCTGCTTTTCCAAAAACATTAACTGTCAAATCCTACCATAATCTTACAATATTCTTTTTTCTTGCAAAAAGCATATTAAAGGTTCCCAATCTTTTGTAAAAGTCACCACTGATTTTTCTCTTACCATCATCTACAATTTGTCCATTTGTCAAGTATCTTTATCAGTCAGTATTCTTTTACTAGGATCTCTGTATTCTTCCATTTCTGAGCGTATAACAGTTATGCTGCTGTGGCCACATATCACAATATCTTGCCATATTTCTTCTCCAGTTGATCTTCTACTAATCTCAGGAAATACAATTCAAGATTTAATTGACTTTAATTTTCAAAATGTTATACACCATAGAATGTATTTCATTCCAGAATATTTTGGCCTTTTCACATGTCCAAAACATACGGTAAAACGCCGCTCACATTTCCAATATCTATTAGAAAGCTCTTTCTTTATTTTGGCTATTTTTTCTGGCATCAAATACGAACAATACATCACCTTATAAAGCTCTCTTTAAGATCATAAGACAAAGTGAATTTAATTTCCTCCAGTCATTTTTCCCATTGTTCCAACTCTACATTATGAGCAACGTTTTGTGACCACTTTATCATACACTCTTTGACTAACTTTTCTTCAATCTCTAGTTTTAACAAAAAGTTTAAACATTTTGTCAACCAAATATTCCTCATCTGAACAAAACTGTTTCATGAAACCAGATTTTGTCAGCATGAAATCATACAGTTTTTTTAACCATTTAATATCTCTCTACTATCTGTCTATAAGAGAATCACTGGAAACTATCACCTTCAAATGTTAATTGTTCAATTGATTTAATACTATAATATTCAATTTCTAGAAGATATGAATAAGTCACTAGCTATATCTCTGCTGTCATCTTCTTCCTGTAAAAAGCTTCCTACGATGACATCCACAAGAGTGTTTTAGGGCATAACCTTGATTTATATCTATTTCAGACTTTTAACAAAGTTTGTTCCATGTAGTGATTATTACCATCTACATTCACTTTAGATTTATCCTCCATAGATACTCATACCACCCAAACTTCAATTCATGACCTTCTAAATCCAACAGTCTCTGATTCTCAACAAGATCCATCCTTTCAACCAAACCAAACAATGTGCAGAAAAATATAGTTTCAGATCTGGTAGTCCCAATCTCCCTTTTTGTTTGGCATCTTGTAAAAATAATACATTTCTGTATTACACAATGACTAATATAGTTTTTTTGTTGAATACCTCTTAATAACATTTGCAATGGAACAATTCACTCCTTTCTGTAGTAAAAAATACAATTAAATTGACTATGTATGAAACTAGTGCATCTTATTTTAAACAAATGCAAGAGAGGGGGAGAGGGAGACTCATTTCGATGATGATGTTCTACCCCTTCCTGAAGACTTTCCTTATTCCTAAGGAAGCAAGTAGGCAATCTTTCAGGTTCAGCAAATTGTGAAAAATGACTGTGTGTTTGTGTGCCTTCAAGTCATCAGTTGACTTACAGCAACCCCAAGAATTTCATAGGGTTCTCTTAGACAGAGAATAATCAGAGGCGGTTTGCCATTATAGTTCACAGTAATTGTTACATGGTCTTAGCTTCCCCAGGTAATAGGAGAACTTCTGCAGTGACCTTTCATTGAATCGACGTTTCTCTTTCCCTTCAATAGAAAATATGGGAGGCTTGTGGTGTTTCTGTAATAGTTGTTATTTAGAAATATAGCAGTTGAGCAGGCAGAAAGAAAAGAAGCAATTCTACTCTTAACAGGGTATCAGCAACAGCATAAGCAATAGCAAAGTTTTTCAAATCCAGAAGCAGACACCCTGCAGTGAGGAGATGGGAGTGGAAAAGACGGGTGTTTCACGCAGGAGCAGCTCCTCTCTCCACAAAATTGTTCAACTTTTCCTTCTTTAAGTAAGAATGGCTGGGCAAGTGATGTCTGCTGCTTCTTTCATTTGCTCACCTCACCTCTCCTTCTGGAATGCTCTGCTAGTCTATCCTATGTCTTTGGATGATGCAATAGGAAGAATTGGGCTTAGCCATCCAAAAGTAAGGAGTGAGCCAAAGAGCCCTCTCAGGAATGGCATGCCATCTGTGGAATGCTGTCCAAGGGAAATCCACCTGATGTCCTCACTAGTGACATCTAAGTGTCTAAGCCAGTGGTTCTCAACCTGTGGGTCCCCAGATGTTTTTGGACTTCAGCTCCCAGAAGCCCTGAGCATTGACCATAGTGGCTGGGGCTTCTGGGAGCTGAAGTCCACAAACATCTGGGGACCCACAGGTTGAGAACCACTGGTCTAAGCTAAGACTTTTCCTCTTCCAGCAGGAATCCAGGCCTTGGTTGTTGCTTCTGCCTTTACTATTGCTGGCTCTTAACATCCTAATACCTCAATATTTTGATGGTGTTTCAGTAGATTAGTAGTTCTAGATGCAACTGTATAGATTGCTCTGCATTCTTATATTTGTAAACAACCTCAAAGTTTTTGTGAATTGGGCAATATATTGCAATTGGAAATAAAGCCTTAAGTAAATAAATATCACTTCTTCTTGAAGGACCAGCTACCATCTTTGCCTTCTCATTCACTCTCCCTCACTGTGTCGTGTGCCCGGCTACATCACCAGTGGGAATCATAGGCCATTTCTGCCCTACACTGTTATAGTTTGTAGTTTACAGAGGCCAAAGAGCTCTCTGGCTGAGAATGATAAATGCTCCTCTCTAAACTGCAAACCCCAGGATTCCATAGGAGGTTGAAAGTGGAATAATAGTACTATAACAGTGTAGTGCAGAAATGGCCATAGAATCATAGAGTTGGAAGAGACTACAAGGGCCATGGAGTCCAACCCCCTGCTATGCAGAAACACGCCATCAAAGCATTCCTGGCAGATGGCCACTCAGCCTTTGTTTAAAAACCTCCAAAGAAGGAGAATCTGTCACACTCTGAGACAGGGCATTCCACTTCTGGCCTTCATATGCAATTGGGCTGTAAGTCCCAGCAGCCTTGGTCCACATAGAAACAGTGAGGAATGCTGGCAGTTGCAGCGCAAGAACATCTGGAGAGCAACATGATTTCTCCATTTCTGGATGAAACCGACAGGTGCCCTGCAGGGCCCTATTGCAAGGAGAGCGTAGTTGAGAGGATGAAATGGCTGCTCTTTCAGTGAACTAACCTACAGAGGTTGAGCCCCCAGCTTTCGCTCTGCTTTTAAGGGAGCAGAGGGGGCCCGGCTCTCCCTGTCCAGAGAGAGGCCCCTCTCTAAACTGCAAACCCCAGGATTCCATAGGATGTTGAAAGTGGACTAATAACACTCTCTGCAGGAGGAGAGCCAGGACCTCCAGAAATCCCCTAGCCTCTCATGGTAAAAGGGCTTTTTTAAAGAATAAACGGCCGGTGATGGACCCCAAGCCTCACGTCAGTGGAGCCTCCTTGAGCTGGGAAGGGGTGTCTCCCCGCCCTGGATCCCCACAGAACTGGGCAGACGGTGGTGAGCTGAGGAGGCCGATCGCGCTTTGTACGCGCCCAGAGGGACGCGCCGTCCAGATCGCGGGGCAGCCCCAGCCTCGGAGACGGCGAGCGCCGAGGACCGTCTCTTTTTAGCCCAAAGCCGGAGCGCGGCAAGTCCTTCTCCCCCGGATCCGCCCCCTCCTGGCCCCGTGACGGCCGCTCGCCCGGCTCCTCCTGGGCCATTCAGCGGCGCTTGCCTGCCGCCGAGCGTGCGGCTCCTTTAAAGCCCGAGTTAAGCCTCCTTCCTTCCCCACTCGGGCTCTCCTTCTCCTTCTCCTTCAGCGGCCGGATCGCTTCTGGCTGCGCCCTCCTCTCCGCGCGGAGGCACCGGCCGCGCCAAGCCGCTGCAAAAAAGAAGCGAGCGGCACCGCTCTGACTTCAGCCCGGAAAGGCAGGCGGTTCCCCAGCGCCCGCCGGGAGGACTCCGCTCTGGGAGCCGGCTTTCCGGCACGGCGGGGCTTGGAGCTCTGCCCTCTGTCGGGGTTCGCGGGGCGCTCCTCTGCTGCGCGTGGTGGGTCTTTCTCCTCGATCCTGCTCTTTGGGGAGGGGGCGGACCTAAGGGACCCAACATCGCAGCGACGGCTCCCTTCGGCTCCTTGGGCGTTGGGGCATTGTGAGCCGCCCCCGCGGGGCGAGGACCCGGGCAAGAGCGACTCCGCTGTGCCCGATCCGTGAGAGCCGTAAGTACCAACTTTGAGGCTTCCTTTATTTGGCGTGGCAAGGTTGGGAGGAAGCGGGGTCCTTGAGGCTGCGCCGGCTGCAGGTGGTCCCACAAGGAGGGAGGCACGACTTGGAGCCTCTTCCCATTTGGGTTGAGTAAAAGGGCTCTTCGGGTATGAAACGCACACCTCCCTTTAGGTATCCGGAGCAATAACAGAAAAGAGATGGCTACATACCTCCTTGCTGGGTTGATACTAAGGTGTGTGTGAGAAAAAACGTTAAGAGAGAGAAGTTCCAGATTAACTATGGTCCCTTTGGTCAGCGCTAGTGTTGACAGGTTTGCAGAGGATAAAAGACAGTCTAAATTCATACCATGCAGGGCTGACAATTAGGAAATAGCTATTAACACATTTAACATATCTAAATACCGGATGAAAGTTTCTCATATTGTACACCTCCATGAATTGCATGATGCACACTTTTCTGTCTTTACCATAGGCTTACCGTCCCAAATATGGGATTTTTGGTGTCTGGTTCTGTCTAGCTGAAAGGCAAAGCTTTCCAGCTCTTACATCCTTTATAAGAAAGGACACCTATAAGTTGACAGGCAACTTGAAGGCATATACGCACACAGGGGACAAGCTTGCTGACCTGCAAATAGGGAGCACCCCTAATAATAGGAGACAATTGGCAACCTTGTAAGAGACAAACTTTCTGACTCTTAAATACAGGGCATCTCTTCTGATAAGGGACAAATGGCAATCAGTCTCCTGCTGTTGGTTGTGTCTGATCTGTTCTCCTTAGGAGGAGGTAGGTGAGGATTTTGTTGAGGAAACTTATGCTCTGGTATAAGATCCTTTCAGTTTATAGTGCCTTCCTTTTGAGTGTAACTTGGGAAGGGTTTACCTTACTTTTGAGCCACCTCTGGAAATTCTCTCTCTGGGCATGTCTGTTAATCACGTTCAAAACAACTCGGTTTCTCTGTAGCACTTAATAAGGAGATGGAATAACCTCAGTCTCAGGGTGTAGTCTGTCCATGTCATACTGTTGGAAAAGGTGAAAACCTTAGCAATCAATATGGTCTGTGAGGTTGTAGCAGTCTTGGATAGTGTGCATGAGAAAGGAATTAGAGCTCTTCCATTAATAAGGGCTCTCCTGGTAAGGTTAAAGAGGAATGACTGGGTTGGTAGGTTGCAAAGGATTGAGTGCCTCGGGTGATAGGTAATTTGTTTTACAAAGTAGCTTTTCTGACATGAATGCAGAATGAACCACAGCTGCAATTTCCATCCCAAGAACACTGGGCATTTACTTAGCATCTGGGCTGATATTTCAAATCTGAGATTATTCCGGGCATTTAACAAATAAAAAATTGATATATCTTTTTTTTAGATCTTTGAACATCTGGATGTTTTACTATATGATGATGAAATTTTGCTTGTGTTTCTTGACAAAAGTACTTTTGGGTATCCTAATCCCCAGTTATTATGTCTATCCACTTCCTTTCTTTATAAGCATTTTAGAAAATTTCATGTCAAGAGTGCAATATTACTTTAAAAGGAATGAGAACAGTATAAACCAGTGTTGAGTTTTTTGTTTGCTCTTGTAATTGGTATATGTATAAAGACCAGATGTTACAATGAATGCTTAACATCTTATTTTATTGATTTAATGTGTACCCTTGAGAGCCCAAGGCAGCTTACAGTAAAAAAATATGAAATATAAAAAGGAAATCACTCCATTGGATAGAGTTTGATAGAATCAGTACTTGATAGTTGTTGTAATTGTGGCTGTGTGCCATCAAGTTATCTACAACTTATTGTGACCCTAAGGCAGACCTATTACAGAGTTTTCTTGCAAGATTTGTTCAGAGGGGGTTTGCCATTCTCTTTTTCTGTGGCTGTGAGAGTGTGACTTGTCCAAAGTCAGCCAGTGGGTTTCCATGGTTGAGTAGGGATTTGAATTATGGTCTCAAGAGTTGTAGTCCAGTGCTCAAACCGCTACACCATCCTGGCTGTCACTACTATCACAGCTTGATAGTTGTGTCTCATTTTTCTCTATCCAGCGACTGCTCTTTGTGATGTGTTTACATATACTGTGTATGCTAGTTGTGGTTCATGTCAATTAACAGTAGCAGAGTCCCTGGCACTGTTGCCAAAAATACTTTGTCCTCTTTGTAGCTGTGCATAAGATGAGCTGAGTGAAATGAGATCATAGTGGACTTAACAACCGCATTTGTCCATTCCAGATATATTTCTCTCTCCCATGCTGCTACAGAAATGAGTAAACTGTGTTGCTTTCATGTGGTCAAAGTGTAATGTAGATGCTTTGTATATGAGCAGCTGGAATAAGTGTGCCAGTTTCTTCAACACTGATTCATTTGCAACCAGGCATTCCTCTTAATGTGAATTCTCTTACAGTAAAACAGGCATTTTTAATTTAGTGCTGTTTAATATATTGGATCATAATGGAAATGTTAAGGTGTCTTTACATTTTATCATTTCACATAGGCTCTTGATATGCAATCTCTGCAGATTAGTTTGGTTCTCCCAAGTTAACTGTAAAATTGGCTTTCTAGCTAGTGATGCTGAATGAACCTCACCTTTGTATGTCAAAGCCAAGAACTGAATTCTTTTAAAGTATAGCTATTTCAATAAAATTGCTTTCTGAAAATGCACTTAATGTTCTGAATTTTCTTACTGGTTTTAAGCACTTTGGGCAGGGGGGTGATGGCAAAACCAATTCGGCAAAATGCACTGTATCCTGGTGTTTATGGTCATATCTTCTGCTTTCCCTTATAGCATTGTTCACTTTTGCTTGTAATGATGCAAAGACTAAAACAGACCTAATTTGATAGTTGCATCAGTAACTAATTTATAAATTCATTAAGATCTCCTTAAGCATTAGACAGAGAGTCCACTATGATAAAAGCTTCTCCATCATGGTTCTCTCTTGTTCCCAGAAAAATAAATTCTACAGCTTACATAGACTAACATTTGTCCTTAGAAACGAACTTCCTTTGTACTACCAAACTTTTATATTTCTGCAACATTAACATCTGGCAGAGCCAATTGGAAGAATCTTCTGTTGGTATCTTTTCAAAGGTTATCCCTGCCAGGAAAAAAGAATTGCTGCTTTAACCAGATGAGACTGGTTCCAAAAGCCACATCCAGGGAATGCCTTTGTCAGGATCTATCAGATACAAACAAAGCTGTGGACACGTTTTCAAGATCTACAGATGCTTTTATTTGACAAGATGCTACAAAAGCAAGTGGGGATGGAAATAAGAGAACAAGGAAGGATGACTTGATGTTTAAAACATGAGGTGTCCGTGGTTAGTGTCTTAAGACAAAGTGAAGGGGTATAGAATACTTAATAGACAAGGTTTGCTAGGTGTCAAGAAATAAAATAAGTGCCCAAGATAAAGAAACTAGGTTAGTATCCCCTTCTCTTTATTTCTTGTGGTCAACACTAACATCTCTTTGTAATCTTATCCAGAGCTTTACTGGAGTGGGCTCTTATCCACACACTTGCTCTGTTTCAGTAGTGCTTCCACATGAAGTTAAGTGGTTCTCAGACCACTCACTGAAACCTCAGATCCTTAAATTTAAACACAGTTATTATCTGTGCTTTTTCCATCTGAGCTTTAAATGTGCTCTAAGTGAAATGAAAAAGCATCCAAGCCCAAATACAATTTTATTTGGGGGAAAAAAGCACTAACAATATCAGAACACAATAGCATAAACCCTGAAAGGCACGAGGACTGAAACAAAAAGAGCTGGCTTCTAGCACCAAAATGTTAATAATGAGGTCACTTGGCAAGTATCCCTGGGCAAATTTCGAATAAAATGTCAGAATGCACTATTAGGACAAAACGAGTTCTTCAAATGCACAGAGCCCGTGCATGAACAGTGCCACTGAGATTCTCATGCCATTTTATGTTTTCTGATATTTTATAGTGGTGGTGGTAGTAGAGAGACAAAACTGGAATGAAGTTTTTGAATTTCTACAGAGGCAAATCATATTCTGTGGAAGGAAGAAAAAAAGATTATAGCAAAGAGATACAGACTGGTGGGCCAAATTGGCCACCTGATTACAGGAAGCCTCACTTATAGACCATTTTGATTCTGCCAACAGATTTTTTAAAACTTAACTTTTTCCCCACTCTCATAAAAGCCCAGATTCTATGGAGTTTATATCAGTGTCTTGAGAGGTCTCTAAATCAGATGTTCAGCAAAACAATTAGCAACAGGTACCTCTATGACTTCTATTTCACTTCTCAGAGCAAAAAAATTCCAGTCACTGAGTACTTTGTGTGAATTTGTTGATGTTGGTATGTATATGTGCGTGCGTGCGTGCACACACACAGAATAGTGTAGCAGTTTTCAAAGGGGTAGCCATGTTGGTGTATTTTAGCTGTCAACAAAGATTGTTGTGGCACCTTTGAGACCAATCAGTTTATTTTAGAACATATTGTTTGGGATTATAATCCCCTTGATATGTTGCATGTATACATCATGAGCAAAGAGGTCACAGAAAAGCTCTTAGTAATATAGGGGTGTTGTGTGTGTATCTGTCTCCTACTTTTATTTGATTCCGAGCAATCACAGCCAAGTGACCAAGTTGTTTTGGTGCCTTAGAAGGAAGACCTAAATGACATTCTCCCCCGTTAATAAAGACAAAGTAGAATCTATCAGGATGTTCTCCTATGCCGGCCCTTTAATGTGAATGGCCATTACAGAGGAGTTTAGTGATATTTTGAGCAGCTTCTGTTCAGTTGAGTTCTTGCAGGAGAATACCTTCTGCTTGTCCATCCTCACACCATCTGATTTGTCTCTTACTCCAGGGACCTAAATGACACCCTAAAACTACAGCACTAAGATACCTATTTTATTGAGTGCATTAGCACCTCTGTGTATTTCACCCAACGCCCTAGAGCTCGTAATTTCAGTCGAGACCAGGATGTCAGGAATGAGGTATTCTTTTATGCACACTATGGTCATGTTTAATATCATCTCCCAAAGTGACTGATTGCTCTATCTGTTATTGTTGGTACAAGTTAAATTTCAGTTCCCGCTGTGCTACAGTCCTGATCTGTTTTACCCCATTCACCACACCCCACACTTCACCACAACTTCTGTTTTTAAAACCAACACAGAAATGCAGGTAACATAATGTGTGGTTTCATAGTTGTGTAGCCACCTCATGTTGCTCCATAGTAAGGTTGCTAATAAGCCTAGGCAATTATTTGGAAACTCATTCCAAGTATATTTAAATTAAAGTTCAGGCCACTGTATGTACTGTGAGAGGTTCTCCTCCTGACCTTTCCATATGTGCTTCCAGATAAGCTCTGGGGCCATTAGCAGCCCCAAATTGCTAATTATTTAGAAGCAATTCTTTGGAAGCCTGTATGGCAAGATCGTTAAGAGGATGTTTTAAAGACTGTAGAATGGTATTTGCTTTACATTTTGCTACAGGAGCCTGAACACTTAGGCAATTTGGGGAAGGGAAAAATGAAGTTAGCTTTTAAAATTGAATAATCTACCTCAGAACTGTCAAAGATCAATTTCCTGCCAAGAGCCCAAGGAGAAATGAAAGAGATGCAACCTTTAATTCAGCCTGATGCTGCTTAAAGCTTCCAACTTCTTTAGAGTTAAAATGTGCTGTGACTAAGTGGTCAGCTGTCTGTGAATGGAGTGAGTAAGGCTGACTGCCATCTTTTCTGTCTCAGTAGGAAAGAAAAATGTCTTCAAAAATCTTCATGGAATGCAGATATATAAAACTTCAGGTTTCCTTGGGCAGAATAAAGTGGACATCTGAAGAAGTTGTGGGTAAAGAGTACTGAATATCAATATGTTTGATCTGACTAGTACAGATAAACTTTGTCTTAGAAAAATCTTGAGTAGAGAGAAAGTTTTGAGTAGCAAGAAATTTATCAGAAAGATCTATTCTCTGTAGTCTCCGATAGTCTTAGTCCACTGACTGATGTAATTGTCTCGCTGAAGAAGGTGCACATAAGCTGATTCAGATTTTATATTTAAAAAAATTTTTTGATGCATTGGTGGGGGAAAAAAGCAGGACTCAGGGAAGCCCTTCACATTAGGTGCTGTGAGGCAAAATACTCAGGCATCAGGTCCTGCAGCTGTTCTTCTTTGCACCCTCGATGCCCCCCACCTTCCCTGCTGTTGGAGGACAAAACCACACAACATGTCCTGTTCCTCTAGAAGTGGCCTGCTGCCCTCAGTTGTGGTGGAGAATATCACCTCATTTGTTGTTGCCCTTGTTGCTGGCAAGCTTCATTCAAAGGGGTTTGCCTTTGCCTTCCCCTGAGGCAGAAAGAGTGTGACTTTCTCAAGGTGAACCATTGGGTTTCTATGGCCAAACAGGGATTTGAATTCTTGTTCTCCAGAATCTTAGGCCATTTCTGCACTACACTGCTATAGCGCTATTATTCCACTTTCATCATCCTGTGGAATTCTGGGGCTTGCAGTTTACTGAGGCCAAAGAACTCTCTGACTAAGAATTATAAAAACCCCTTCCTAATCTGCAAACCCCAGGATTCCATAGGAGATTGAAAGTGGAATAATAGCACTATAACAGTGTAGTGCAGAAATGGCCTTAGTCCAGTGCTTAGACCGCTATACCACGCTGGCTTTGTTTCATTACTGCTATAGAAGTAAGATTCAGTTGACCACCCAGTCAGCCACCCGGTACAGGGGAAGGATGTCATCCTTGCTCCCTGGCAGCAAAATATCCTGTGCCAACCTGGCTCCAAATTTTAAAGATATAGGACTTTTGTCAGAAAAACAGCAGCCGTCTCCAAAACAAGCCAAGGAGAGGAAAATGCCATAGAGAGGTGAAAGAGAGGGAGGGAGGCGGTAGGGGAGAAGAAATCCATTCTCTGGTTTTATCTTTGTGCTTTTTCTAAGTCTGTGAGGCCCACAGAAAACGAGCAGTGAAGTGCATTTTGGTGATAACACCTATCTGTCTATCGTGCTTGGAGTTTAGTTCATGTGGCCTCTGTGTTGCTCTTTTCTCTTTACCGCTATGTATTCTCCATTTCAGGATATGAGAAATTAGACTCTTTCCCACCCCCACTTTGCCCCTGCTCCTAGGATCAGCAGCTGGTCTATAGTTCTGACTCACAAAAAGAACACCTCACTGTTGTACAATACATTTTACAAGACATGACGTGCCTTATTAAAGCTGCACTTTTCCTTGATTATAAAAGCCATTTTCTGAATTGACTTAGGTCTGCAGGAAACTAAAGATGAATTCAAAAACATGCGTAAAAGGACCATGCTGAATTATAGGGCCAAATTAGATGTGATGTGGAAGATCTACGGAAGATCTCCACATGTCATTTCCTCTCCTCTCCTTTGGTTAAAACAAGGCCATTTCTGCACTAGCGTATTACAGTGCTATGATTCCACTTTCAACATCCTATGGAATCCTGGGGTTTGCAGTTTAGGGAGGGGCTGCCCAGCCCCTCCCTAAACTGCAAACCGCAGGATTCCGTAGGATGTTGAAAGTGGAATCATAGCTCTATAACAGGCTAATGCAGAAATGACCAAGAGTGATCTACGTGGAAAGTGAGGAAACAGTTTGTTCAGAGCTATAGTGTTGCGGTGGGAGTTGTTTAACCATTTCTTCACACTCCGAAATGTGTAAGTTGTCCAAAGCTGCTTTCTGCTACTAAACTGAAAAAAATGGTACTGCTCCTCTCTGACTCCCAACCCTAATAGCAGCTTGAGGGAATTTAATCTGGAGAAAATGGTGGGGAAGAGATGACTATCTTGCCTGGTACCACATGCCTGCTTCAAAATTGTGGTTATTACTTTTGACCAAAGGAAAAGAGAGATCCTGTTGAAGATTTTTTTGAAAGATTGGAAACTGTTTATTCATTTTTTTAGCAATGAGAAATCTAATGATGTAATAATCTGTGGTTATGATTATTAGTAATTCTAGTTAGCTCAATGTGTATAGATTTATAATGGGAAAACAGAATATGGAACGTTAATTTTTTTCTTTTCATTACAGTTTGTATTGGAGTTCTTTTGTGTTTAGTTAGTTAATGTAGGTAGTATGTGTTTAGTGTAATAGATTTTACTAATAGGTTTTATTATTATGTCTTAGTTTTAGTTTAGTTTAGTTATAGATATGCATTTTTTAATGTATGGTTTGTTTCTTTTTGTTTGTACTCTTTTTTGCCTCTGTAGCTGTGAATTAGTCTGTTTCCTTTGTATCTCTGAACTAAAATTAATAAATATTAAAATCAAGATATCTGATTATGGATCTTACACCTAATTTGGGCTGCAACTTGCAAGGCCTCTTAGCTAGGAATATAGTGCATAGATTATAATGTACAAGTATACCTCAGTTATTATAATGTACAAGTATACTTCAGTTAACAAAGCCTCTGAGAAAGAAATTGCTTTTTACAAAGTCATTGTATGACTGCCCAGCCCCTCCTTGTCCTCTATCTAGATGGAAGCTTTTTTAGCAGCATTGGCACAGGGAAAATGGTGAAAGAGGGCTGGAGAAAACAGACTTCCAGCAACAGCATGTCTGGAGTAAACAGTGCAATACATCTCAAGCTGAGAAGGAATGGGATTCTACTCTAACCGATCCTACTGTAGCTGTGTATGTCAGCCTTCAACAGGCAAGGTGAACACTACCTACCTCCAGAATCCCTTACTGAGCCTGTATGATCTATTTCATGAACTAAGGTATACTTGTACTGTACTGCACAGACTTGGCACCTCCAGCAATTCCCCTACTCCTTACTCCCCCATTTTGGTTTCACAAATATGGATTGTCAGGCATATAGTTTTCAAAATAGAGGTATAGTTTGTGGCAGTCTTCTAAATTTCTATCAATGTTCTGTACCTAATAAAATTCAGTTTCTGAAGGATATTAAGTTTAATGAAGTGGTGAGTTAGTGTTACCAATTAGCCCTAACATTAAATTTTTGTTCCTTATCCAACAAGTGTTTTCAAAGTAACCCTGCAGTGATGTGTAACTAAACTTCATGACTTCCTTTGGCAGTGAAGGTGACGTTAGTCCAATTCAGCCATCTGCTACAAAAGTCAACAACAACCCTATGCTTTAATGAATGATTATATTTTTACTTTTCCCACTCTACCTGCTGCCTCACTGGAGAGTATGGTCATATTGCATTATGTTCCTATTTGTCTTTTAGTTAGTGTGTTATATAACATTTACATTCTGCCTTTCTTCCAGTGAGCTCAACAACTGTCCTGCAATAAACCTGTGAGGTGTATGAGGCGGAAAGACTGTGACTGCCCTAAGATCGATCACCCAATGGGTTTTATGGCTCACTATGGGCATCTCTCCCTGAGGCACGGTCTGATACCCTAATCCAGAGCTTTGCAAACTTTTCATGTTGGTGACATACTTTTTCAACATGTGTTATTTTGTGACACAGTAATTCAGCTTTACTAGCAAATCAGAGGTACCCAGAGGCATATCTAGAGTGGGGAAAGGCAGCCCCCCTGATCCTGGCCCACTGCTGTTGCCCTCGCCAGGAAAAGCCCCAGTGAGAGCAAGGGCAGGGGGAAAGACAGACCCCTCCCACTCAGTCCTTGCCTGCTATCGTTGTTCTTTCCAGGGAAAGACTCCAGTGAGAGCAATGGCAGCAGGCCAGGCTCGGGTGGGGTGGGGGGTCTTTCCTGGCTGGGGAGGTGACACACCAACACACTATAGGCGACACACTAATGTATCACAACACACTGTTTGGAAAGTCCTGCCCTATACCATGCTATACCACACTGACTTTCCCTGAGTTGCTCAGGGATGTATATGTGCTTCTGTTCAATGTGATGATTTTGTCCTCAGAACAACTATACGGAGTAGGTTGAATATGGAGATTGTAACTGACTCAAGGTTAGGTCTTGAGGTTAAGCAGGAATTTTCACTTAGGTCTCCTTGGCCCAGTGGTCAAGATTACAAGCTGTCTTAAGATAACTTTACAGAATAGCCGATAGTCTTTCAAGCCCAGAATTTGTTCATGAATATGACTACAAGACTTAATAATTTTTAATATTGTCCTGTCGGTATACTCTGCCACCTACCATTTATTCAGAGCCTGTTTACGCAGAGGGTTATCTTTAGACAATAATCACTGGATTCAGTTTTTCCAGATTTTGAAATGATAAATGAACAGATGGGTATTACCAGGTGCTCTGGAGACTTGAATTGCTTACCTTATACCTAAGATGATTGAGCATGTCGATTATGGCAGTATGAATAAAAACGTTGCTTTGGGGAATGAAGAAAACCAGAGGGTTTTCCCTATAAGAGTCATCTTCTCAGTCATAGTTTAAATGCCCACCATGAATATGTTTTGCTTACATTTAAAGCCTGTCAGTATAAATGAAGTCTGTCTGAACAAATATGCTTATGGTCATAGCCTTTAGCCTGCAGATATCACTATGGACCTGATTTAAAGGGTAATGATCTCTTGGTGATAACTCTTAAAAGAACATCTATAAAGAAATAGAAATAATCCCCATGTGAGTCAATTCATTGAGAGTCAAAGGATTTTAAAGGCCTTGTATCTTGCTGGAATCAGTAATGAATGCAGTGCTGCTGAATCCCCAGCTGATTGTGTAAAGTGAGACCTGAATACATACAGAATTTTCACTTTCACAGGTAAAGAGCTGGAATAGAAAAGATAATGCCACTTTGTTTCATTTGGACAGCTTCCGAAGGGGAATTAAATTTAATTCAATTCCAGGTAATTTGTTAAGGTACTTTCACATGATTCATAAAACAGAGTTTTAGGAGATCTGGCTGAGCTTTTGGTGCATTTTTCTGGGTTCTGCCAATATCCAGAACATACAACTCTGTTAAGCATTTATTTGAACTGAACACTGTTTTCAGTGATAAACGAAAGAGAAATTGAGAACCCTTCTCATGAGAATTACTGTCAGGGTGGCAGTGAGCAAACATGTTTTGGGAAGAGAGATGCTAAAAAACTAAGTTTTGGACAGGATTTTAGAAGAAAAAGTACAGTCAGCCCTCCACATTTGCAGGTTTGACATTCATGGATTTGATTATTTGCGAGTTTCTCCAACCCTTGCCCTCCCCACCTCAGGTGCTCCTTTTTGGGAGAACCTTCCCTCTTGGTGGCTCCAATCAGGCCACATAGCCCTTTAGAAACCCACCTCTGGCTCTCCTTTTCCTCTACCAGTCTCTGCCTGGCCAGCTAAAGATGGTTCTCTACCCAAATTCTCAGCACCACGAACCCTGTACCCATGCCCCACAAACACCCAAGGAAGAAGATGAGCAAGGGAGAGGAAGTACAAGACCACTATGCCAACCATCTCCTTTCCCTGACCTGGCTTAGACCCTGGATGCCCACTTTCCCCACCCGTGCCTCAGCCCCCTTCCCACAGACACACAATTTTTTGTTAGTTGCAAATTTTTCATTTTTGCAAGGATCCTATGTCCCTAAACCTAGCAAATGCGGAGGGCCAAGTTTAATGAAAAGCAAAGTAGAAAGACAAAGTTGGAGAGAACCAACAAAGGATAGAGGGTAAGTTGTGGAGGAAGGAAGAAGTAGATATGAATGAGAAGTTATTAGGAATGGGGAGAAGATAAAAATGAAGACTAAAAGAGAAAAACCCAAAGCTCATGGAAATTGATACAGAATATAGCGGTAAAATAGCCTAAGAATATGGGTGTGATGTGATGGTTCATGAATTTAATAAAGAAATCCTGAGAAGAACAGTCAAGATAGTTGACAAAAGGCAAAATGCTACAGGCGTCTGACACATGGTGAGCACATACTCTCCAACTGGCCTGATTTAGCAGAGACAGTCCTGATTAATCATCTGTCATCCCACTTTTTCAGCAGCTTTTAAAATGTCCTGGTTTCTCTCTCCTCCTCCCACTTTCTCCCTTTGTCCTCAGCTTACCTCAACTGCTGCAAAATGTAGTTTGCACTCTATTAATTTAGAAGAGGACAGAGTGGAATCTTGCCATTCCCAGCAGACTCGGGCAAAAGCAAACTGCCACAGCCTCTCCTAGCTTGAGTGTTCTTTGTCAGTGATAACATCTGCCACCTTAACAACGTCTTTGCCATCTTTGATGTTGCTTTGCCACATACGTCATGGTTTTGATATGAGAAATGTTGCAGAGCATATGGTATATAGTCCTGAAGTTTTAAGTAATGCAGTTAATATCACAAGCATGTACATTTTTAGAGTGTGTATCTAATAACCTTGGTGTTAATGGAGGCTATTTTCTTTCTTTTTAAATCCCATGTATTGGAACATGGATTTTGGGAAGCAAGCACCTGTAACAGAAAGACATAGCTACTCTTACACTTGTGAGGTTCTGGATTGTTCCCCTGCATGCTTACTTTAGAATTAAAAACAACAACAACAAATGGTCCTCTGTATGTGCATGCAATTTATAGTTTGACTGCTGGGTGTACAGCAGGGAGTGGAATCACTTGATCCTCCAGATACTGTTTGACAGCAACTCTAATCAGCACAGCCAATGGTGAAGAATGCTAGGAGCTTCAGTCTGTTTCTGGACTGCTAGAGAATTCCTACTTCTGGCTGCAGTGGTCATTCATACAACTGATGCTAAACTAGTGTTGCACGTTAGACTAAAAGGCATTGTCACACAATCTACATCAAAACTACACTTCACCCTTCTGGCAAGACTTTTCTCTCTGCAATGATGGAGTGGCATGCATTATTTGGTAAGCATTTTAAAGACAGATGGTTATGATGATGACAATAATTATAAAACTGGCACACGGCAGAACACAAAAATGGCATGCTGGGCCCAAAGGACTCTTTATTGAAGACTGGAAAAAGATGTGTAGTGAGCTGGCTCCAATATTTGAAGCTCCTTTCAAACGAGAATAATGTCCTTCAACAAGCAGAATTAGGTGTTCTTGGAAAGCAAGGGTCTTGCCATGCAAATCCACTCTTCTAAGATTGACTTTTGACAGGGTGTATAAAGACAAGCCAGAAACCTACAGTAAATTCAGTATGGCTCAATACAGTTGAGAGAGCAGAATTACCTGGATTTTGCAACTATTAGACTGATTTTCTCTTTGATTCCAGGATGAGAGTCCTGGTGCTTACTTCCATAGCAAACTGAGATATCATCACTATCATCATCATCATCATCATCATCATCATCATCATCATCATCATCATCATCGTTTCTATCCCAATTTTTCCTCAAATTTTGGGCTCAAGGTGCTTACAATTTTTTAAAATGTACAGTACAGTCAGTTCTCCACATTCACTAGGGTTAGAGGTACAGGACTCCCGCAAAAGTGGAAAAATTGCAAATATCAAATTATATGTGTGTCTGTGAGAAGGGGCTGAGGCGTGGTGGTGAGAACAGGCACCCAGGGTCCAAACCAAGTGAAGGAAAGGAGAGGGAATGTGGGGAGTTGCCATGGTGGCCCTAAACTCCCTCCCTCCAACCCATCTCCTTCCTTGGGCATGGGAGGGGGCATTGGGAAGGGGCTTATGCTGCTGTGAGCCATCCTTAGCTGGTCAGGCAGCTGATAGTAGGGAAGGAAGAAGACCAGAGGTAGGATTTTACAGGGCTGCACAGCCTGATCAGAAGTGTTGAAAGGAAAGGTTCCCCCAGAAAATAAGCACTGGGGGGCGGGGGGCGGGGATTGGAAAAACTCAGAAATAATCAAATCTGTGAAAATTAAACCCGAAAATGTGGAGGACCAACTATATGGCTAAAAGCATACCAAAGTCAACATTAAAATTAAGATTTTATTTAAAAATTTACTAAAATTTTATGTGATTGAAATTTATCCTAAAAAAAGGATAAAAGGTCAGTAAAAATATTCAAAGAAAACAATACAGAACCCTCTAAAGCCTTTTGTTTAAAAACCTTTACTCCTAAAAGTCTGTTGGAATTAAAAGAAAGAGTTTTTGTCTGGTAAGAATTCTAACCCTGGTGTCCAGAGTCAAGGTCCAATGCTCAAACCACTCTACCATGCTGCCTCTAGTCTTAATTTACATGTGTGTGCGTGCGTGTGTGTATAGTTGCAGAAACAAACTACAAAAATTAAAGGGGAAAAAGAAGGAAGATACATAAGATACAAACATGTCTAGGTATATATATTAATAGAAGGTGACTTTATTTCCAAAAATACATTTTCCTGAATTTGATATCTGTAATATAGTATATATTCACACATAGCTAAAGCAGTAAGATCTTCTAATTGTTGAACAATGAATGGTGGATATTTATCTTTCCACCTGGGAGTGTAACTCTTTCTGCAATGCTGAAAGCACATGGGATCGAACTATGTTGTCCTTCTGTTAAGTCTGGCGTTATAGGAATGTCATTTAAAAGAACATGTGTGTTCAGGAAAATGAGCATGTTGACACATCCAGCCAAAAAAAGAGGAATCACTGAACTTAGCCACATCATAATTTGCTATGTAACAATTTCAAATTAAAGGAGGAATGTAGTACAGGTCAGTCTCAGTTGAGGCAGTAGATGTGTTTCTAAGATTATTATTTTAACAAAAAATGTGATACTGGAGACAGAAATAACATAAAAAGAATCGGGACAGGTTCCTGCATCACAAAAAAGAAAAAACAGTTCAACATGTTTCAGCATGCTTTTTATCCAAAACTAATAATATATGCATGTGAAAGGAAACAAGGTCAGTTAAGCCTTGCATAAGTAAACAAAATATTTTAAACCTTCTAGAGGTGGAAGGCTTCTTCCAAAATGCACACAGGGATGATCTCTTCTGTCCTTTTTCTAATACTCAAATTTGGAGCTCCAACCCATACAACAAAAGGCTGTTCAGGTGAATCATATGGTTGGTAAACGGAAGGGAATATAAGTGTGAAGTGGGAATGAAGCAATTTTAATGGCAACCATGCCAACATTCTAATGTCAGACTAGTACTTTGACATGGAAGACTGGCTTCTTAACTACCAAGCAGGTCCAATTCCCTTCTAAGCAATTATTTTCCATGTTTTCAGCATATATCCCCTGTATCTGAATGCTTATACATAGCAAAGGCACAATTGCTATGAAATTTGGCAGTGGTGAAGGGTGGGGAAAGACTTCTCTCCATTTCCTTTGCAAGTTTTCCTTAAGGACCTCCCTGCCTTTTTAGGAGGGGACCACCATCATTTAGTGTCATCACTAAAAGGGTCAGGGAACAGGTGATGAGAAAGTCCTTTGCCTCACGCCCAGGTAATTGCTGTTAGGTCGGAATAGACAATATTCACTTAGATAGAGTGACACTCTGATTTGATTTAAGGCAGTTTTCTGGATTCCTCTTGGCACCCCTCTGCGACCAAAGTGTCCAAGAGGTCTTTTGCATTTCAAGAATCAGCAGAAGGGTGCATCCAGACTGGTTGAAAGGCCCCAGATTTTGTTCCTTATCTTTCCAGTTTTACACTGACTTAAAATAAACCAACCGAAGAGCTGTTATAAAAAGTCTCTGATAGTATCAGGTGCTGACAGAAAATATTCTGGGGGTAAACAAAATGCTTGTGAATCTCCAAAGTAAAATTGGAAGGAGTAGGAATACAACCTGGGACTTTCTGGTCTTTTAAATCAGTCTGGGTACAGTCATAATCTCTGTCCGCCAAATGGATAATCATCCTGCAGTGGAGCTAGTGCAAAGGATTAGATAAGCCCGATCTTCCTCGTACTGAAAATTTTAGCTTTATATATAAGCACATTGAAGGAAGTTTCAAAGATGTTTTGCTTTAATAGGTAGCTTAGAAATGATACCAGCATCTACACATCTTTCCTTTTCGGCAGCCAAATTGTAAGAGTTGTCCCACATCTTTTCGCTGAATGAAACGCTCTTTTAGCTTTCTACTCAGGTTCTTTTTTCTCGGAGAAGGGGTTTTCTTGCAAAAGGCTTCTGTGTTTAGTCTACATCTCCTTCCTTACTCCCACATTTGATTGAGTTTGCGCTCTATAATATGCCTAGGTAATCTTTCCGTCAAAGGGATATTTAGTCAAGATGGATGTCTACTAAACTGTAACTTGACCACAAAGTCAAACAAATATATGGTTAGTTCACATTGATTCCCTTGATATTTTATTCTTTAAAATGTTGCCAAATGGTTTGTGCCCGGGTGGATGTGGTCACACTTGCTTCTCTTACTCACACCTTGGAGAAGTTGCTTTTTTGGACTACAGCTAGCAGAATCACCACTGACCATGCTGGCTTGGAAATTCTACTCAAGTGTTGTCCAAAAAAACTTTTAAAACTTTAGTCACTCATTGACGGGTACAGTGTTTGTTTGCATGTGTTTGTGCCTATCTTCCCTTCCTCGTAATGCAGGAAAATGGTATATGGGGAGGCACTGAACCTCTCGGTCGCACATTGTAAAAAACCCGGTAGCTGATTTGAAGGTTTTAAAGCCTGGAATTTAGAGCTGGAAATCACCTTGAATGTCATCTGGTAGTAGTCCACCCTTCTGCTCAATGCAAGAATCTTCCACCTAGAGCATTCTGGACAGATGCCATCTACTCTGTACTGGAAAATCTCAACAAAGGATCACCCGTCACCTCATGCAGTCTGCTCTATTGCTGAATGGCTGTTACTGTCATGAAGTTTATCCAAAACCTTGTGTGTAAGTTTATCCAAAACCCTCTTCCTTGCAATTTCCATCAACTAGTTCTACTCCTGTCCTCTGGAGCTACAGAGAACAAGGATGCTCCATCTTCTGTTTCACAGCCCTTCCAAGGTTTGAAGAAAGAGATCCAAAAAGATCTGTTCAGTTATACCTGTTGGTCCACAACTTGCTATATTTGAACTGCAACATTTAAGAGCATGTATGCTAACCACTAGAAGTCTTCTTTTTCTAAATGCAAATACTGTTGGCTGAGGTGCACTGGTTAAGTGAACACAATTCAGGCAACTATCCAACAGCATTTAAGGCAATGGTTAAACGTCATTTGTATATTCATAATGGCACTGAGCCCTTATGAGCTGCAATTCCAAAAATAAATAGAATCTTAAATGCTTCTCTTTTAGTTGACCTTAGCTGCTGAACTGCTTTCCTGCCAATTGTTTCAGCTTACTGAGAAAAATGTTATACTTGGTGTTTCTTTACTGCCAAGAGATCCCATTTAGAGTCAACCATTTTCTAAAGTAGGTGCTGTAAAAGGTGAGCATGAGAATATGGTCCAAGACATTTAAAAAAAAAAAATTCTTTTTTAATTGGCTTTGATGCTTTTAAAAATGATTCCTTGCTGTTCAAATGGGTAGGAAATTAAAAGGGATACAGTAAATACAAAAAAGCTATAAAAACTGCGCTTAGATAAATAGAAATTACAGGTGTCAACGAAAGCTGAAATAGCATTAAACTGTGGGTAAATTAAATATTTTCATATAAGGGGAAAAGTATCAAACTCATAAATCTGACAGAAAGTGTTGTGTTCTTTTTCATATGTTTAAATGGAAAGGTCATTCGGGATCCCATTTCTCAATGAAGTGTGCCCTAACAGAACATCTTTGCTTATATGTCTCTCTTTTTTTTTCATTAATCATCCTGCTTCCCTTAATAAACAGAAGAAGAAGCACTTCCTCTTTTCTTTCGATCAGCAGAAAAATATTTCATATAGTCTCTCATAAAATCAGAACACCTAAAGAAGAACAGCTCAGTTTTCTATAAAGCTCTTTTCTAAGTAAAGCATTTAAGATACTCCCTCTGCTTATGAGTGATTATTTCCTCCTCAGAGAACCCAGTGAAATTGGTAGAAGAAATTGAACTCATGAGACATGGTATATTGTAATGTTAAATACACTGGGTGGGGACTAGGTTGCCACTGAACAAGAAGATCTGAGAGATATGATGATGCAGTTGTCTATACTTGTGTAGAGATACTCTTGTACCTGTTGATGCTAAACCTTGCATAGAAGACAGTGGCATAATATAAGGATGGGTGAGAATTTCATTTCAATTTGATTGTGATCATTTTTTTAACCACAAATTAAGATAAGAGAGAAAGTGAAATGGGCACATTTGCCCTGGTATTTCAGGGAAGGAATGGAACACAGGGAAAATCTGTGTTCTTCTTAAGTTTGTTTCAACCACTATGATAACATAATCTAACAAACTGTCAACAAAATAAGTGGAACTACTTAAAGACCCTCTTGAAGTCAAGGGTGGCTTGACAATCCTATTCCCCACCTCTGCTTCTACAGGAATGAAAGAAAAAAAATATATTCCAGCTGGTTCTGCAGCAGATGGTAACACACCACCAGGAAATGAAAGATAAGGAAAGAAACATAGACATCTTATATCAAGACTTTGGCCATGAAGCTCTATTACCGGTACCCCTGCATTGATTGAGGAGAATGTATTACTTGTCCTGTCAGCCAGATACGTACGAAAGTAATGAACCACAAAGTCCTAATACTTGCTTTCCCAGGGTCCTTATAGTATTCGGCCTCACGACTCCAGACACAATATCCAACAGGAATCAGTTCTGTCCCTGCAACTTTTTCCCTGCAGGGAAAATGTACCTCATGAGTCCATTCTGCTATGTGAACAGACTGAGATGGTCACCTAAGGCAGCAAATGTACGGCCTGCAATATAAAGGAAATGGTATTCGGGCTTCAGAATCCTCCATTATTCAGAGATGAAGCAATGTCTCTGAGATATCATGGTTTGTAAAGCAGGAGCCCTGAGGCTGATACAAAGGAGGAGGAGGAGGAAGAGGAGTTTCTTCTTCTTCTGGTTGGGACTGAAAGTGGCATGATACAAACGTGAAAACATGATTAAACAATAAAAATAATTAAAACCAGATTAAAACATACATCATTAAAATACACACAGACCAGCATAACAATTAACAATATCCAGTGCTATCCAGTTCTAAGCTGAATCCAGAAGGAATAGGATGTCCTACCACTTTTCTAGATGAACACTCCACTTCTTGCTGTAGCAGTCTATTTTTTGTAGTATAGCTTGAGGCCAGGCACTTGAACAAGAATGAACAATAACTGTAGTCAGTTTCCACTGTCAGTCTTTCTACAACACATGGGCAATATTATTATTTCCATGGCTACACTGTCTCCTTCCAAAGGTGAATCTCCAGTTGCAGACATGACCAGGACTAGTACTGTCAGGAAGAAATGTGGCGGGGATGCACAGAATGTAAAAGCACTTGGTGGCAGCACCATTTCTCATTTGGCCCCCTACCCTCAGTGTCTAATGACTTCTGGTTACAAGGGATATCTCTCACACTTGCTAGCCCTTATTTCTCATGCTCACTATTTCCATATCTCTCCCTATTTATAACCAAGAAGCCATTTTAATACATACAGAGGCAAACTTGTTTACTATTTCCAGTTCCGGGCAAGCATCATGGACAGCCATAAACATTAATAAGCCAGCTTTTCCGCTGAGGGGTTTCTCCTTTTTTGTTCTTCGAAGACCCCCATGTCTTTCTAGTTTGCATGCCAGATAAGAGTAAGAACAAAAAGGCTGGCAATGTTATTCCCCATCACTCTGAAATTCTGCAGCTGATGCTGTTCAGTAACAACTGTGGTTGTTTCCACTGTGTTTCTGTTCTTAGGATGATTTACTGACAGGCACCATTGTTACTCACCTCAGCCTTCTTGGACAGGATAATCAGTGTAAGAGTGAGTTGTGAAGTGTTGCTTTTTTTTTTCCTGTCGCTGTACCTCACGGGCTGTTTTGGCTATGGTGTTAGCACTGGAGCATGAGTGAGTATGGTGCTAGTACCAAGCATTCATTGCTGTTCCTCCACAGTAGTATGAATTAGTGTGATAAATAAGGAGTTCTGAAGCTCCCTAAAGTGAAAAATGGGAATTTATGACAGCATATTCTGGAAAAATAACTATTGCACATATGGGATGCAGCAGGAGAGGATAAAAGAGCTTGGCTAAATAAGGCATTTTAGAGCTACCTACCAACTGCCAAAATGAGTTTGTATACCTACTCCTTACACTGATTTGCTGTCTCACTACATTGTCCCAGCTGTGCATATCTCTTCCTGTCTCTTTCTTCTTAGATGCCATGATAAGGAATCAAAATTTTGAATGCCAGAGTTTTGCAAGACAAACTCCACCTGGAGCGATTTTGATCCTAGGTTCATATGAGATCAAAAAAGGCTGTGAGATCTGGCTGAGATATTTAGAGAACTAAACTCAATGGGACCGGGCAGGACGAAGGTTGTGACACCTGGGTGAGGTGTCTAAAAAGCTAGGCCCATAATGGGACTGGGCAAAAGGAAGATATCTGAGTGAGGTTTCTGAAAGCTGTGGCTCTTTCCTTCAGTCTGATTTCTTCAGTTTGTGACAAAGGTATGGGTATCTGGAGCAGGAGTCCTTGTTTTGTTGCCTCTTTCTTTCCATTTAGACTTGCTGCTATCAGAACAACCAAAAGGTGTGCATTATCCTGTAGATGTCGCCTTACCATTAGGATTTGATTTGGACATACATCTGCTTTTCTTGTCTCTTTCCTACTGAACTACCAGACAACTCTTTTGTGAACTTGCTGTTGCTTTACCATTAGGAAGGATGAGACAACTGCTTGAGGCAGCAGATGCCAGAGGGAGTGGTAGCCCCCTCACTGTTCCTTTGAGGCATCTTGCCTATTGCCCTAAAGCGATGTATTTCATACAGCCTCTGCTGCACTCTTTAAATTAGTTCAGTTCCGTCAGGTATATTAGAAGATCTTATTCCATTGCCATTGCTGAAGTTAAGTTCTGTTGCTTGTTTAGTCAGCTTCTGTACATATAATGGAAGGGGCAGGGAACAATCTTTCCTTTGCCTCAGGCAGTAAAATGTTTTAGACCGGCCTGTTCCAGTGCCTCCTTATGTTTCCAATTTCCCTTCTTGTAAAAAGCCCATTCTCCTAACACAGGTTGTCAAATAAACATGTTGTTTATAGTGTCCCTGAAAGGAACTTGGAGCTTACTATTAACTCCCATTCCCCAGTTATGAGAGGAACATCTGCTAAAAAAAAAAATGTGGATTACAGTCATGGAGGGGGATCCTTCTATAGATGGAAGGAATCCCTCTGTGACCACAGCTGTTCTTGTTTGGACTATGGAACAGAAGTTGAGTCTTTTCCAGTAAGGCATTACTAAATTAGCAGTAGTGCTCAGTCCTTCTGTTGGCCTTGGGTATCAACATACATTCTTGCACTTCATTACTGTTGAACTGGTTGTCTGTTGGAATTGGATGATCTTTCTTTCTTTACCTGGTCTGTTTTTCCTTTAAGAAAGTGGATGATGATGTTGTTTCTTCTTATCTTGCTCTTTCACTTGGCTTCAAGGGGATTCAAGCTCATACAGTTGGCCTTCCATATCCATAAGTGATGCGACCACAACTATTTTTTCAAAAAACATTTTAAAAAATCCGAAAAGCGTACCTTGATTTTATCATGTGCTGAGTACTACTATGATGTGTAGGCATACTCTATTGTAGCCCCCTGCCATTTCACAGATCCTCAGGCTCTCTCCAGAAGTCATTTGGATTGTTCATGTTATATAAGGGACACTATTTTACTACACTATTGTATATGATGAGACTTAAGCATTGATGGATTTTGGTATCCATGGGGCAGTCACAGAATCAAATCACAGCCGATACTGAGGGCCCACTGTATAAGAGGAAAAGCCAGGAGAACATCTTGAGTCTGTATGTATTGATTGCTGCTGTTTTATCCACTGGGCTATGGAGGCCTCCAAGAAGTGAGACACTGTGCACTCTTCCTGACTGTGTGCCTGAATACTGTATCAGACAGAAATGTTAACTGGGCAGGGAGATCATTGCAATGGTCTATGCCATAGTTGTGTGTTGATTGATGCCTTCCATGGATAGCAAATATAAGGAGGAGCGCACAATTTCATGACTGACTGTTGGCATCAGAATTAGCTGGGATGCAGTGAGAGAATGCAGTGTTGCTTCAGAAACAAGAGACAACAAAACCATTCTATTCTGCTACGTGGACACATCATAGCACAGTGACTGCCAGCTTACATGGACCAAAGGAGCAATCTGCCAAGCTCATCAAACCTTACTTCTGAATGAAAGAATCCTCCAACTTTCTTCCAGCCTGTGAAAAGTTATCAAAAAGTTAACTGTTATTCTTTTAAACTATGCTGCAAAGACTCTGTTTGAGTGAGTAAAGAGAGATTACTACTGTAGTGTTCTGAAGTGTATGAAAAAAATGCACATTTGAGAATAATGCACTGTTTTGCTGGTTTAACATAATTGGCTTACCTTGATCCTTGAAGTTCATAACAGCGTAAACTCTTAAGCTTCTTACAATATAGATATACCTACCTTCTTGTTCTTTCATGAAAACTAATAGAGGGGGAAGAGAAGTATACATTCTAGGCTGTTTACCCTGCTCTGTACGCTCTATATCTCTTATGCAAATTGATCCTAATTTCATATCCTCTGATATGTTGCTGCATGTTTTGTTTTGGAAGTGGATCCGTGGTTTCATACAGTATAGCAGAAAAAGGTTGCAGAGGTGGCCTTTTCATTGGAGCTAAGATTATGTTGACTGCTCTGTACTGGCCTGGTTCCAAAGCATTTATCCTAGAAGCTAAGTTACTATGGTTTCAAGGGGCATGGAAAAAGTAATACACACCATTAGTTATCCAGCAGAATGTTGAAGTGGGAAATAGTTATTTGGTAGACTTATTCATGCGTTTCTTGTGCATTTACCGTAGAACAAATGGAAGACTGCAACTGCATTCATTGGCCCTGCCCACCCCATTGCATCACCCATCTCCTTCCAAATGTAGGAGGATCTGAAGTGGGGAGCTCAAAATTTATATTTTTTTTTCTGCATGATTTAGAACGATATGGAGAGTACAAAATCATCTAGAGATCCTAGCCAAGATAGGGCAGGCTCTCTGCTTCCTATCCTACCCCCAAAACACTTGGAAAACAATAGGGTAATTACTAATAAGGTCATTACTAATAAGAATATATCAACATTTGTAAGTGTCTTCATTTGCAAGATGTAGAGAACCTGAGAATAAAAAAAGAAATCTCTTCAGATGCAGGGCTTTGACTGCTAGAAGTTTGGATTTGGAATCCTGTGCGTTTAGCCATGTTAGTACTCAGGATTGCCACCACTCCCTTTTGTTCTTTCTGAGAGGCTCATCATCTTTAATATTTATAAGGCAAACAAGTACAGTACTATCCGTACTGAAGTAGCTGTACTTGTTGAATTTATCTGGTAAAATTGGGAGAGGTTTATTTTCACTTAGTTTATTCCTGAAGAATTTATAGCCTGCGTAGATTTCCTGATACTTGAGACAGAAAGAATCTGAGTTTGTTTGGGTTTTTTTAAGTGAATGCAGGAGAAAGTAGAACTGACAGAGGGGACTGGGATGAAGCTGGAAACTGATTCCATAATGGTGGTTGTGGGGCAGAACCAGCAAATACTTCTCCACCCTTTCCTTCATTATATGAGTCCCTGTGTAGGACTAACATCTGATAATTGAAAACTTTTGGGGTAAGCAACACTCAGTCCCCAGAAACAATGCATTTGTCTCCCAGCAGATTAACAAGATCTGATAACTGATTGTGTTGACCTCCCTTATCCATAGCACTACCAACAAGTAACATTTACCAGGATGGCAAATGGTAACATTGAGAGGGCATAGAGAGTGCTGCTCAAAGCGGTGGTCCCTGAACCAGTGCCAATCCATGAGCTGCCAGCTGGAGGTTCCTGGTAGATTTCTGGAAAAGGAGGAAACAGTTGTAGCCAACTGGCACAAATATGATCCCTGTCACAGTGGATAAATATAAGTGCCAATCTTGAACACCAGATGGCTTCGGAAGCACATGCCTTCCAACGTTTCACCGATGAAAACTGGGACTCACAGCCAAGCAACATCAGAATATGGTCAAGATGGCAGAAGTTATTAATGAGGAAGAACAAACACGATAGGAGAGATTGCAGCAGTTTGCTTTTGCTTAAACCTGGGAAGAACAAGATTCTGCCATACTCCACTCCCCTACCAAGCTGAATGCCAACTACTTCTGCTCTTTGAACTCAGTTTGCAACAATTAAAGCTAGTGGGGAGAAAGAGGAAAATGAGAGGAGGGGAGAGAAACTGGGACATTTTTAAAGCAACTGAAAAAGTATGACAACAGAGGATTAATCAGGACTGTTCCTGCCTAATCGGGACAGTTAGAAGGTATAGAAGCACCAGTGGAGATAAAACCGAACTTGTGTGCTATGTGCAATCCAACCTTTCAGAACAAAAAGTCCATCCTACAGCAAGCGTGTATGATGCCATGACACATAAGGATTTGTAGCTGTAAAATAATTGTGTGTGTGCATGTGCCCTCAGTTTGCCTGTCAACCTCATAAATCTAATAGGCAAAGAATATTCAGAGGTAGTTTTGCCAGTTCCCTTCTCTCAAAGATAGCCTACAGCAGCTGGTATTCTTTGGCAGTCTCTCATCCAAGTACTAACCAGGGCTGATCCTAGGCAATTTCCTCACTAGACTGTTATAGTGCTGTTATTCCACTTTCAACATCCTATGCAATCCTGGGGTTTGCAGTTTCGAGAGGGGCCGGCCAACCCTTCCTGGAACTGCAAACCGCAGGATTCCATAGGATGTTGAAAGTAGAATAATAGCACTATAACAGTCTAGTGCGGAAATAGCCCTGCTTAGCTTCCAAAATCAGACAGGATTAGACCCAAAATAGCAATTAGATAGGATTAAATAATTTTAGGCTCTCATCATTGTATATGGTAATGTAGTCTCATCAGAGTCCAAACCTCACTACAGAGATTTAAGAAAGAGATTTGCACTTTGATTTTGTTTTCTCTGGAAATAGGCAATGTACGTGTCAGGTCCCTGCATTTCTCTTTCACATTCTCAGGTAAAAAACTGCTTTTATTGAAGGCTTAGAAGACTATACCCCTGCGAATGTATCATCATGCATATCCTTCCTGTTCTTATTACCGTAAAATAAATAAATAAATAAATAAATAAATAAATAAATAAATAAATTCCTGCACATTGGCATTCATTACTGCACACACTAATCAGAAGAGGAGTTTTAGCAGTGTGAGCTATCCCGAGACAAGTTTTCTGTTATTTTATTTTTGTTTCAATGTCTGTTTGAACTCCTAAGCAGCTCATTATTTCTGTTTGGGATTGATAGAACTTTGCCCCACATCAAGCAGACTCTCCTGGACTGAAAAAGGATATGAATCTAGGGTTTCTTCCAGAATATCCTCTCCTGGATCATCAGTGCTTTGTGCTTGGCAAATGTGCTGTCCCCCCCACCCCCATATAGCATTAATGTTTTGTTTGCTAGGAATATGTTAATTAAGTCTTCTATGGAATTATGTTGAGATTTCTCATGTAGTTCACATGTCTGAACCCCCGAACATGCAACGAATCATGTAATGCTTAGAATACAAGGCAGGACTTAAGTGAATTTAACTGTGAAAATCGTCCCATAAAAGATTGCTACAATATGGGGAGAAGAGGTATCTGTGAGTAAGTGGCTGAAAAGTAACAACACCAGACTCTAACAAATCTCAGAGTAAGGGATATTGAAAGAAAAAGAAAAGCATGCTTCATGCCAAAGAGAAGCCTTACAAAAATTTACAGCCCTCCTCAACAACTTACATTCATGATTTATTCACAACTTCTTACAGAAGGGTGACAAAAATGTCCAGTAGGTGGCAACATATTAACACAATGTTCTTAGTTTTTTTGTCTTTTTTTAAATCTTGGTGATCTTTCACTGAAAAATATTTCAGGATCAACCCGAAAAAATCAGACTTACAGATATGGAAGGAAGTTGATACTGTTGCATCAGAATTTTCATAACCTTTATTGCCAAAACATCGAGGTCTTTTAAACTTGAAGCCTGATCTCTATACTGGTACTTGGGTTTGTGTGGACCCAGTTCAGCTCATGTAAAGTTAATTTAAACTCACATATTCTGAGTTAACAGATAATAGGGGCTGGAAGATGCTAAAAGGGGCTGGGCTGCACTCCAGAAAAGGTTTTTTCACGCTGATCTATGCTGGCTGGGATTCTAGGATCTGTAATCCAAAATGTAAAATCTCCATGACATACTCCTAAAAGGGATAATGCATATTTTGGGATGCTACATAAACCATTTGGGGGGGAGGCTGGTTGCTTGTTGTTCTGAGAATTTGCTGTTTTACGGAGATAAAAACTGTATGAATTAATTGCCCTGATTTTAATTTTCCCATCTGTGACTGACAATGTTTCCTTAAGTATTTGATGGTCATATTGGAAAATCACATCTGACATGTTTTTGACTCCTTTGTTTCTCAAAAAATGGCTCAAACTGATAGCTGTGGGCAGAAAGTTGCTTGTTAGAATTTTCTGCTGTATATGAATGAATCACAGATGAAAAAGAACAATGTGCCAGATTGTTTATGTTTAAATTGACTGGCAGGAGATTCAGAGCCAATGTACTTGGCAAAGGAGATTAAAAGGTAGTGGTAACTTCTGTTTCTTCCCTAGAGGGTGGCTCATAAGTGGAACAGTGACATATCCAAAGTGTTAGGCATGTATAACATGGAGAAGATCAACTGGTTGCACATAAGCAGCAGTTCAAGCTGGCAGATTTTAGATGTAAGTTTTCTGTTATATTCCTTTCTTATCAATAGGAAATTTAGAAATGGTGGAGTGAAAAAAAAGGAAAATGGACAACCCTGTGTGTCTGGATCCATTTCACGCTAGTTTTATCTAGGTTGCTCTAATAGATGGAAGAAGGCAGTTTGTACCTTTGCTAATTCTCTTGGAACCCAAAGCAATATTTGCTTTTCCATCAATATTTATACCTTCTGGATTGGCTTTCAATTTGCATTGAGAGCATAGTATTATCAATGATTCTATTCATTTTTTGATATCTAGTTCCAGAAGGTGATGCTGGAGGTCCACTGTTGCTACGGGATCCTAAAGGGCTCAATTTTTGTCCCCTATGCTTTTAAAAATCTGCATTAAATTACTAAGAGAGGTAATTTGACATTTCAGAGTGGGCTGTTCCACAATACTGCTAACAGTGCAGACGCAGCAGCAGTGCAGGCGCTAAATGCGTGGTTGAAATTAGTCATTGGCCCCAATGAAAGGATAAATAAATTGAAGCTCAATCCTAGCAAGATGGCTTGATTGTGGAGTGGGTACACCTTTTTCTAGGCAGTATTATATTTCCTTTTTCATTGGTACCACCTGATTTTCCCCTCTTCCCAGTCCTTCCCTTCCCTGCTGTGAACCCCTATTTCTCTACCTCATTTGCAATTTAATGCCTTCCACACACAATTCCCATTGGTACCAAAAGAAGTTTTCTCTCCAAGTTTAATTGCCACAGAAGTAGTGTGTATGTGTGTGCCCACTTATGTATGAAGTGTGTGAGAGAGAAAGGGAGGCATTTCGTTTGTTTGTTTTTTGTTTGTTTAATATTCTACCTTTCTCCCAAAATAGGACCCAACACGTTTGTGGTGATGGTACTAACTTTAGCAAGTTGTGTTAACTAGTTAGTGGCTTAAATACCCTAAGGATACCAGCTCCTGTCTGATCTTGGAAGCTAAGCAGGATCAGCCCTAGTTAGTACTTGATAGAAAATGCCAAGGAATACCAGGTGATGTAGCTATATTTCAGAGAAATGCCTAAGAAAACCTTAAGAATTCATGAGGTCACCATAGTCAGCAAGCAACCTGAAAGCAGACACACACACACACACAACTCCTTGACTAAAGCAAGACTTTCCCCCAATCCATACTCCCCGTATCTAAGAAATTCTCCTGTGGCTTCCAAAAGCGGCTGATTCTAGAGCTTTCAGAGTGGACAAACAATCCCATGAAAGGGGAGGTGAACCACCTTTAAACAAAATACGTCTGGCATTTAAAGGAGTGTTTTAAAGGAACAGCTATTTTTAAAAAGCAATCTATTGATATTGCTACTTCATTGCTTGATGAAATATAGGGATTTTAAAGTAGATTTCAATTATATGAAGGAATATAAAAACCAGTCTCTTTCTGCTCCATGTCAGTTTTGCATGCATTCGGCCATGCGTCCATCCAGTCCAGTTTCTGCATCTTCCAATTTTAAAAGAGGTCCACCATAAAAAATTACAAGTTCATACATGTGATACAGAGAAGTTCCAAGCAGATGTAAGCTGGTTCAAAGTTCAATTCCAGCAAACAACTTGGTGAGGGGGAAAAGGTCCTATGTTATTATAACTTTAATTTATAACTCTGATCACAATCACACATTTCGTAAAATCACAAGGCAGTGTTCTTCCTGTTCTGTACCACATTTATTTGTATGGGGGAAATGATTTATTGTTAATGTGTTTGTCCCATAAAACAGCCAGATTATTAGAGAATATATGGCACTGCCAAACTACTAATCCCTTATATGCAGGAAGGGAGAATAATCTTATTGGTTTTTTATTTCTTTGCCATTTTAAAGGTCTGGCCGAGTCCCTAAAGACTGGAGTGGTGAGACTTATGTCACTTACCACAAATGATGTCATAGCCACATTTAATACATCCATCCTCAAACCCATGCAGTCACATTCCGTGCAACAGTCACATTTTCAGTTGATGACCTTGCTGTGTGTGGGCAGAACAAATTTTCCCAGTTATAAAATATCGTGATCTGAGAGCTGGGAATATGCTGTTTTCCCCATCAACAGAAGCACTACCTGAAGGAAAGAGGGTTTCTATCTCTTCAAACTGGGGGAGAAAAAACATATTGTCAGAAAAGGCTCTAAAGTGCAAATTGGTTGCTGAGTGTGCCATGGCACTTCTTGTTTCCTTGGTGTTACCCATTAATTCTTGAAACTTGTTGATTACCAGTTGACTCTGAATCTACTTGAAAGACAGGCTGATAGGTTCTTGACATCACAATGGTCTTATCCTCAGAGTGCTGCAACAGTTTATGAGCAGAATCCTTTTAGGACAGGATGTTTCTGCAACTTTGCTCAAGTTCTAGCTCTTGTCCCAATTGACCAGGGGACCATTCGCATTACAGAATTATAGAACCATTACTCCACCTTAATTGTCAAGGTGCCCTCTATGGAATCCTGGGACTGGTTGTCTGGTGAGGCACAAGTGCTTTCTGGCTGAGCTTTCTAAATGATGTTGTTGTTTTGTGCCTTCAAGTTGTTTCTGACTGATGGTGAACCTAAGGCAAACCTGTCACAAGGTTTTCTGGGGCTGTTTGATGCACCCAAGGTCACTCAGTGGGTTTCCATGGAGAAGCATGAAATTGAACTCTGGTCTCTAGGGTCATAGTCCAAACTACTACACCATGCTGGCTCTTGACTTCTAAATGCTGCTCCCTAAAGTGCCTATGCCAGGATTTCATAGGATGTAACTGTGGCAGTTAAAGCAGAATATAAGTCTGTAGTGCCCCAGGATTATCTCCTCTACAATACATTTTTTTTAAAATTCCAATAACAATAGTGGAAGGACATGGAACTCATCTGTTTCAAGGACAGTGGTCTAGCTATAGGGGACACAAAATGAAAACATTGGCTCTCATAAGAATTCTGCCCTCCTATCAATTTTCCTTTTGTCCTCCAATTTTTAGCATTGCAGGACAGTGAGACACTGATAACCATAAATACCTGAAATTCTTATATTTGCTGTATTCACATTCCCTTTGTAATTTGGACTGCCCCCTTTCTTTGGATGCCCACACTGTATTTGTAAATGCTCAATGGAAGTTATAAGTTAGTGCAAGTTGAAAAATTTGGGGACCAAAAGAAAATTCCATTGGGAAGAGAATTCTTGTGTATGTGTGGGGGTAATGCCTTCATTTTTGTTTACCCTGTCAATACTTCATTTTCAAGGGGACATTAATGTGAGAAATTCTTGGTGTATTTGCTATAGCCACAGGGTCCAGGATTCATAACAAAAACATACTTGATACAGAATAGCCTTAACAGATACAGAGTTTAATGTTACGATTCCTTTATGGCATATTGCTGCAAACAGATTCATTTCCTTCCATCCAGAGTCTCTTTGTCCTTCCAGTCTCCATAAAGGCTGTATTTATCACCAGCATCACAGTATTATCTCCATTATTTATGTAGGAATTGGTGTGAGATTTCTTTCCTGTTGAAAAATGAGTTAACTGCAGTTTCTTTCTGTCTGCTGTACAGGACATGACAGTCTTATTTGGAAGCATCAAATATGGATTTGCATAGGGAACAATTTAGTTAGGTTTGGATTTTAATATGAATGGTTCTAATTCAAATTTACAAATTAATATTCAAACTGGAACAATACATTTCCAAATCCCACAATGCAATTTTCTGATTTTAAAAAATTGCATACAGAAATATATTTTGTTTTTAGGGAAACTTGTGTAAAATAGGATAGGTTTGGAGATAATAGCACAGAAAATGGTTTGTACATGACAACCTCTGCACAATGGCTACTGGAAGCTATCCAATGTGGAAGGCATGTCAATGTGTTGAAGTTTTCATTTAAAGCAACTTGTTATGAAGAGAAGCCTGGTGTGTAACCATAAGGATGCACTTCCAACAAATATTCCTTTGTAGCCTCTGTTAAAAAAAAAAAAAGAAAGAAAGAAAATTTAACTATGTTTTGTGTATGCAAGCAAACTGATGTATGATTTTCTGCAGGAACAAGATAATAAGGCAGTTTCTATGGAAATCCTGGCAGCATCATTATTTTCTTTAACTACCCGGTTCTTTGTGAAATGCTTTGTAAAATTTGAATAGCTGTTAATTTAATTAGGTCTAAATTAAAAATGGACAGTGAATTTGACTCCCTGCTTTGTAACTAATTTGGGCTTCATGGTGTGTAGTTAATAGTTTGTTTTGAGGGGTGTAATTCAAGAATAGAATAAGAAAAGTTGAGCCTGTTTCTTTACCTTGTGGTAACTTTGTTAGTAGTTGCTAAGATCTGTCTAAAGAGGAGTGTGCGTGACTTGCCTGTTTATTTCTGATCACTGATCAGACATAATATGTGAACTTTTTTCCATAGAAGAGCAGGAAAGAGCATCTTTCTGACCTTCTATAGCTGGATTCAGAACATCTTCAGGTCAGATGAGGGCATGGGCTTGAGGTTTTCTCCTTTGCACTAAACTGGAGTTTGCAATGGCATCCAAATGAAATTTATGTGTTTTAGTTGTTCTCCATCAGAGACCGACAGACTGAAATAGTCTTCCGGGCTTCTAGCTTCCTTAGGCCCAGTCTCAGTGACCTCAACTTCCATCAGTTTCAGAAAGTTCACAGGTCTTTGTCAGGCAGTTTCCTTTTGGGGGTGGAGAAAAATATTTTTAGTTTAGAAATGTTGTACTTCTGCATACTTAAAAGGCCCCTCAAGTATGTGGAGATCATGCTTTATTTTTGAGGTGCTTTATTTTAAACAGAGGCTAGATGGCCATCTGTTGAGAGTGCTTTGATTGAGTATTCCTGCATGGCAAGGAGGTAGACTGGGTGGCCCTTGCGGTCTCTTCCAACTCTATGATTCTATGATGCCCCTATTTCTCCCCTAACCGTATACATATAACACACACACACACACACACACACACACACACACATATATGTACACATACATACACACACAAATATATATTGGTCACCCATCTGCAGTAACAGAATTTCTACCAGGAAGTGGTTTTCATGATGTGTTCACCATATTCCATAATATCGTAATTGCAACCTACCCAAGACAAGTTCAGAAATCTTCCTTTCCAATTAAATTTCTTAATTTCCTGCCACCAGGGGAATATCCAAAGTGACTCTAATGATAGCTATTGCAATAGCTATTAGGCCAGCTGTCCTGTGCCTAAAAGGGGAGTGCCGGGGAGACAGACAATAATATGGGTAGCCGTTACAGGTGAGTCAAGCCTGTCCGGGTGATACACAGGTGACCAGAGAGATTTACCAAAACTGAAAGAAGATGCATAAATAAGGAAAGCACATGCACATCTCTCCCCCCTGCCCATTGCCTTACCTTTTGCCTTGGTATGAGTTCTCAGCACCAGGGCAGAAGCAAAGCAATGGGAGGGGAGAGCTCCAGAGGAGTGAAGGAAAGCGTGTGAATGTGTCTCTCCCCCTCATTAACTTATCTTTTGCTTTGGCATGACTTCTCAGTGCTGGAGCAGAAGCAAAGGAATGAGAAGGGAGAACTCCAGAGGGCACAAGGAAAGTGCACACATGTCTCCCTGCTCCATTGCCTTACCTTTTGCCTTGGCATGTTTGCCTTCTGTCTCTGCAGAGCAAAATACAAGGAAATGGGAAGAGGAAAAGTGTTTGTGAGAGTCAAACCTGCAAATGCGGAGAGAGAACTGTAATTGCTTCAAGAAATCCAAGAAGTGCTAAGTGCATCCCCCTGTTCCAAGTTTAAGAAAATTACATTGCTGCAAGAAAAGACAGATGCAGCAGAACCCACTGGACCATCTTTTCCTGGTAAGGATCAGGGCTGTATACTCGCTGCTCCTGTTCACAGGCATTTGAGGAGTGGAGCCCACCTATTCAAGTGCCACTTCTCAAATGGTTGAGACACTCCTGCTTAAAACTCAAGAGTATCTGTTCTTTGTAATCTTTAGCACAGAGTTTGAGGATCAAGTTCATAGAGATAACTTCAGTCTTCAGCAGTGCAGAAGTTAACAAGGAACAGAACAAGGCTGATGGCCACAGGTTTAGAAATCACCGTCCATGCCAATATATACATTTTAATGGGAATGAAAACCTTTGGAAAATGTTTCCTTGTTTGCCAGTGGCACCACAGCTTCTGTGCTGAGGCTGAGGTATAAAATACTGCCTTTGACTTTAAGTTTATTTGTATGAAATATGACACATCACCTCTAGTAGTGAAAGAACAACACAAGGCATAATTCAAACCATAGCTGAATGTCTGTTCCTCAAGAAATACGCACAGCATAACAGGTAGTAAAACAGAGGATTTCAGAACTGGATAAGCTGGAGAGCATGTCATTCTTTGGCAAGCCATCCTGTCTGGCCTGACTGGGATATTCCACATTAAAATTAGTTTTCTGATGTGGCTAGACTCTTATAAAACTTGATTTATTATATTTCAGAGCTAACAGTTTATTTTATTTGTGGCTTTCTGTTCTGCAAGGTGAATTAATTTATAATTGCTGCTTATAGGAGAAATTGGAAATGAATTCCTAAATAGTTGCTTGTATGAGATCAGAAAGTGCCCACAGCTTCCTGCTTGCTATCAGAAATCAGAGAATGCCATGACTATATGTGCAGTGTTACAAATTAGGTGTTCATGCCAAGATGTTTAGAAGAGACTTGCAAACAGTTGTGCAAAGCTGACTCTCCTGCTGGAACCACTACTCGCTCCAGATGGCAAAAAATGGGCAATGCTACCACAGCTGCCTTTCCCAAACCTTTTAAGGGGCAACTACCATAGTACAGTTCAGTCCCAAGTCTGGAAAACATACTGTGGATTTCTTCTGGTGGCTCTATTCAATTTTACAGGCTAAGGAATGAGTGCTGTGGCGGAAGAAGGTGGTGGGAGAGCTAGAAGGAAAGATGCAGATGCTAGGGATGATTACTGTGTAGGAACACAGGAATCTGCCTTATAACAGGTCAGATTGCCTATCCATGTAGCCCACTATTTTCAACCTTGTTTGGCAACAAATCTTAGGTAGAGGCATTACCTATCATCTGTGGTTGGATCTGGATATAAATTCCAAACATCTGCAGTCGACCCTCCACATTCACAGGGGTTAGGGGTGCAGGACCCCTGCAAAGTGGAAAAGCCACAAATATCAAAGTGTGTGTGTGTGTGTGTGGTACATGCACGCACGCACGTGTAAAGTGGGCTTTAGGCATGGTGGTGAGAGCAAGCACCCAGGATCCAAACCAGGTCAGAGAAAGGAGAGGGAAAAGGGATGGGTCAGCAATGGGGACCTATGCTTCCTCTGTGTTGCTCATCTTCTTCTGTGGGTATGAGGGGCACTGGGAAAGGGTTTGTGGTGCTGAGAAATCGGGGTGCCATCTGTCCTTAGAGGGGTAGGCAGCAGCTGGTGGGAGAGGGGGATAACTAGAGGTGGTTTTTGAAAGGGCTGAGTGGCCTAATTGGAGCTGTTGAGAGGGAAGGTTCTCCTGTGAAAGAAGCACTTGAGATGGGCAGGGGTATCAGGGTTTGGAGAGTTTGGAGAAACTCACAAATAATCAAATCTGTGAATATTAAATTTGTGAATTTGTAGGGCTGACTGTACGTGTAAAACATATCCACAGAGAATTGCCACAATTGGAGCATGTGAATGAGATACTTCCAGTTATGAATAGTCGGCAGTTGCTATGTTGACAACATCCTGTTTCAGATGTTCATAGTGGGTATAAAAATCTTTGCATCATGGCTCTAAATTCTGCCCTTGGCCTTCTGAGTGTACACAGATGGACCTAGTTCAGACTTTAAGATGAGAATTAGATCTTAACCAAGACACCAAAGTTTAGAAGAGAAATAGCAATATTCCTTTTCCTCCAGGTGCAAACAGCAGAATTTGGTGGGGTAGATCAGGACTGCAAAGGGGTCTCAGAAATGTTAAATCTCCTTCTCCCCCTCATGCTTCATTCCTGATCTAGATGGTCCACTCTGTCCCAACAACTCCTATCTGTTAAACAAAACCAAGTGTGAAAAGGGGCAGTAGTATGCTTAATGCCACGCATAGTTTTGGCCTTGGATAAGTCACTAACACTCTGTTTCCAGCCTCTTATTTGCAACAGGAGGATGGTAAATAATGCTGACCTAGCTGCAGCATGCCAGCAGTGATATAACAAATTAAACAATCCTCAGGTTGCTGCCATTTAATCATATCCAAATTTGTGCAATCTGAAGTGGCTTCCTCATTTTGTGGAGGGGTATGGTGAGACATTTTTATCCATTAGGATAGATAAAATGCATTACAGTCTTCCCCCCACATTTATGAATATAGAATCAGAGTTGGAAGAGACCACAAGGCCATCCAGTCCAACCCACATCAAAGTACTTCCGACAGATGGCCATCCAGCCTTTGCTTAAAAACCTCCAAAGAAGGAGACTCCACCACACTCCGAGGCAGCATATTCCACTGCCAGACAGCTCTGCTCGTCAGGAAGTTCTTTCCTGAGGTTCAGGTGGAATCCCCTTTCCTGCAGCTTGAATCTGTTGCTCCTTGTCCTTGTCGCTGTAGCAGCGGAAAGCAAGCTCGCTCCCTCCTCAGTGTGACATCCTTTCAAATATTTAAACATGGCTATCATGTCCCCTCTTAACCTTCTCCTCTGCAGACTAAACATCCCCAGCTCCCTAAGCTGCTCCTGATAGGGCCTGGCTTTGACCTTTGCAAATTGGATTATTTGTGATTATTTGCGTGTGTGCCTTCCCTCCCTGTGCTCAGGCAAATGAGAAAGGTTTAGGGGGGGCACAGAGAGGGAGTGCACACACATGCCTTCCTTCTCTGTGTCCAGGCAAAAGGCAAGGGAATGGGAGGGGGGAGCCCCAAGTACAGAGAAGGAGGGCACACATATGCCTTCCTCTTCAGGCTCTCCCTTCTCATTTCTTTGCCTTTTGCCCGGGTGTGCATGCCTTCCTTCTCCATGCCTGGGTAGAAAGCAAGGGAATGGGAGGGGGAGTCCTGGGAGCACTCCCCAGGCTCCCACTCTTATTCCCTTGCCTTTGCCTGGGCGCATATGCCTTCTCTGTGCTACACCCTCCCATACCCTTGCCTTTTGCCCAAGCACAAGGAAGGAAGGCATGTGTGCCTGTGGAAAAGGCAAGAGAATGGGAGAGGGAACCTGGGAGGGAAGGCACAGCGCACCTTCCTACCCAATACCCAGGTAAAAGGCAAGGGAATGGAGGGGGCCACAGGAAGAGAAGGCGTGCAAGTATGTTATTGCTTCAACACCCACAAGTGAATACAAGATATTGACTTGATGTGGCCGGAACCAGCATTTGAACCCTGTGACATTCTTCCTTCATTCTTTAGTGAGGCCTCACCCTTGTTAAAATTCAAATTCTTGTTTCTTTTTCCCTGTTAGATAATAGGTGGTATTTATTGAAAAACAGAATCCCGGGGAACTATTTTCTTGAGCTTTCATAAATTTCATGCTGAGCCTGAGGTGGGCAAAAATCATTCATGGTGTTTTTGTTTTCTCCAGTTTTTAGGAAGATGCCACATGGTGAAGCGAAGTAAAAGTAGATGGCTAAATATTCTGTTCTTTGACTCTGCAGTGATTCATTCTGTTTCTACCAACTGTGTATGCTTTTCTGTTTGGATACACAGGCAAATGAATGTCTCATTTGGGAGCGTTTTCCTGCCAGCAGCTGTGGGAGGGAGAGAGAGAGAGGGGAAGAGTCTGTTTGCAAGTGTTAACACCTAAAATACATGGAATGTGCGGGAACAATGAATGTCTGTAGATACTAATAGCTTCTATGGAGCATGCCCGGCCAAGGGAGGCTCTGTGAAATCAGAACTAAAGTTTCCCGAACTGAAAACTGTGAACAACATGGTGGTGTTCCCATGGAGTGAAATGTCCTTTTTGCTTCCAGCTGCTCAACTGGGATAATATGCAGCTAAAAATATATTACACACTCTTGTGATGTTCTCTTTCATAGACCAACAACAGAAAGAGATGTTCTGGGAGGGGGAATTGATCAACAAATGGGAAACGAGTTTGTGAAAATGTAGATAAGGCTACACATACATAGTTAACCTTGCAAGTTCTTAATTACTTGATAGGGAACATGAATCTTGGCAAACGGTTATTCTTGGCTCTCTGTGGCAAATATTACAATCTCAAGTGTTCTTCTCCATCTTCAATTATAAAAGTGGTTCTTAATCTTTCTTAGGTTACAGCCCTTTTTGAGGATCTGGTAAACACTGTGGATCCGTTTCCCCACCCATGCAGTGACAGTGATGATTGTACATACTTTAACCATCTATAGTAGCAACCCATGCAACCATACAATCTTTGGAGTGAGATAATTGCTTAGTAACATAATTTGACATTTCAGAGTTGGGTTTTCTTTTTTGCCTGAGGCAATTTTCAGAGTAACATGAAGGACAACTAGTAGGCCAAAATAATCCTCCTTTCTCGCACATTCATGGAAATCCATTTATAACTATTGAATTAGAATATTCCAGCTGCTTCTCTCCGTTATTCTTTCCTTTCTGTGTAGCCAGCAGCTCAGGATGAAGGGTAGTTGATTCCATGATGGGAATTAATGTCTGGGTCCTTAGGAAACAGTTGGAAACTTTTTATGTTTTGAATGGAGAGGGTACCAGAACTGGAAAGGTGATACACTCCCACTTCTGCAGTCAAGGAGTGGTGGCCAATCCATGCTGTATGCATACGTTAGGGATGTAATTCTTTGCTAATATTGTTCTTGAAGGAAGCAATGAACAATTTCACCAATTTACTGCTCACTGCAAGTTCAGAATGTACTCTGTGAAAAATATGCATATGATCTTTTTGTGCAGAAAATAACATTTTCTGTGTGGAAAAAAATTATTTGATGCAATATTGTTTTTCTGTACAAAAATGATGCAGAAAATACTGTAGTTGGGAGATTTATTCTGTACAAAATTTGCCTAAAATATGAGAGTTTGCAAATATCAGTAATACTTGTTCTTGTATATCCTACCCTTATTCTGGAAAGATACATATTTTTATTAGCAGAATGTCCTCTCCATTGTGAATCAGGGAATCTCTGCTTTCCTTTACAATTTTATTTTTGCTTTGCCTTTTCTAATACATTTTTATTGGGACATCCTTCAGCCTCAGCCCATGTTTGCTAACCCAAGGTAAAGGCTGTTGCCAGTTTTCAGCTTTACACTAGGCCTAACTATTTCTCCTTCTAGCCCAGAATTGCTTACTCTGATTTGCCCTCACTTCCTTACGTCTTGGTCTGAGATCTTTTCCACCACCTGCTTCATGATCCTGTTTTCTAACCTGACATATTTGGCAGTACCAGTGAGCTATGATTTGGCAGAGTATTTTGTAGTAATAAAAATATTAAAAGAAGTCAGGATTTCAGCAGAAGCACGATTATCCCAATAATGCTGGCAGAAATAATTGGCCTTTCTTTTCTGCTCCTTTTCTCTGGAGTTAAAAGGTCTAAAGAATAAAAATTCATTCAATGCCTGCTCTCTCATAGTTCCCCCCTTCACCTTTTTTGGGGAATGTATTGAAAATGTAGTAATTTGATCTTTTAATTCATTTATGTTATTTGTAAACTCCAAATATACTGGTGCAATTTAGTGAAATGTATCAATTTAAATGCTAATGAGGGGTACATGTTACCCACCAGTTGGCTATCCAGCGGCTATTCCATCTCAGCAAAAACTCTAGTGCAGCTGACACCTTCTCTGTAGAATATTCAGGGGTTTTCTTCTAAAAGTAAAACAGTAAATGTGTGAGGTTGTATTTCTTTGTCAATGAAACTCAGGAGGGCAGACTTCCGAGAAGGCATTATAGGATTGCATTGAAAGCTACAGGTCATTCATAGAATCATAGAATCATAGAGTTGGAAGAGACCACAGGGGCCATCCAGTCCATCCCCCTGCGCTGCAGGAACACACATCAAAGCAGTCCCGACAGATGGCCATCCAGCCTCTGCTTAAAAACCTCCAAAGAAGGAGACTCCACCACACTCCGAGGCAGCATATTCCACTGTCGGACAGCTCTGACTGTCAGGAAGTTCTTCCTGAGGTTTAAGTGGAATCTCTTTTCCTTCAGCTTGAATCCATTGCTCCTTGTCCTAGTCTTTGGAGCAGCAGAAAACAAGCCCGCTCCTTCCTCGACATAGCATCCATTCAACTATTTAAACATGGCTATCATATCTCCTCTTAACCTTCTCTTCTGCAGATTAAACATACCCAGCTCCCTGAGCCGCTCCTCACAGGACATAGCTTCCAGACCCTTCACCATTTTGGTTGCCCTCCTCTGGACACGCTCCAGCTTGTCGATATCCTTCTTGAATTGAGGTGCCCAAAACTGGACACAGTGTTCCAAATGAGGTCTAACCAATGCAGAATAGAGTGGTACCATTACCTGCCTTGATCTAGACACCATACTCCTGTTGATGCAACCAAGAATCGCATTGGCTTTCTTGATTTCCATATCACACTGCTGACACTTGTTCAGCTTGTGGTCTACCAAGCTTGTGGTCTACCAAGATCCCTTTAAAATGAGAACATAGGCACACCTTAGTTAACAAAGCCTCTGACAAAGAAGCTTTTTTTTTCCCCCAAAGCCTTTTTAACGGAGGCAGGCCTTTTCTTGTCTTCTGTCTAGATGGAAAGTGTTTTTGCAGCATTGTCATTGGGAGGACGGTAAAGGAAGTCTGGAGAAAGACAGACTTTCAATGCTGGGTTGTAGCACATGTCTGCAGTAAACAATGCAATAAAGCTTTATGTGGGAAAGAATGGGATTCTGCTCTGTGTGGTCCTATTGTGGCTTGTGTGCTTATCTGCGAGGTAAACAACTGCCTCCAGAATCACATACTGAGCATGTGTGAAGAGCAAAACAGAAAGATTAGCCTGCCTTGCCAGCAACACAGGTATGTTGAAAAAGCACAGATCTATGATAACTTTCATGACTAAATGGAAATGATAAGAAAAGTGGTCTATACAACAGTGGTTCTTAACCTTTTCTTTACCGCCCCCAAGACTTATTCAAATATTTAAAATTTCAAATATTTATTTATTAATTAAAGGTTTCTGGAGACTATTCAAATCGCCATGCAGACACTGGGCGACCTTGGGCAAGTCACAGTCTCTCAGTCTCAGAGGAAGACAAAGGCAACCCCCCACAAACAAATCTTGACCAAAAAAAAAAAAATCCTTATGATAGATGTACCTTAGGCTTGCCATAATTCAGAAGTGACTTGAAGGCACACAACAACAAAGTATCCCTGACAGTAGGAGGTTCTCTCCCCTTTGAAAACATGACAATCCTATCATGAAGGTTTTCATGGCAAGATTTGTTGCCTTTGCCTTTCTCTGAAGCTGTGAGAACGTGATTTACCTGAGGTCACCCGCTGGGTTTCCACGGCCAAGTGCAGATTCAGACTCAGGTCTCCAGAGTCATAGTTTGGGTGCATGCACATGCCTGCTGCTATGTCCTTTTCATTAGGGATGCGGCAACAGGGGTACGTGTGTACATGCCCAAACTGCTCCCCCGTTGCCATGTCCTTGTCGCTGCTGCTGGTGTCCAGCAGCAGGGCTTCATGGACCCCCTGTGAGGGCTCTGTAGACCCCAGGAATCCCTGGACCCCAGGTTAAGAACCACTCCTACAGAAAATTTAATGCAGCCTATGGAAGATTCAAAATGTTTTATTTACGTATGTGAGGCTTACCTGACCTGTTTCATTTTACATGTGCATAATGTTAGTTTCAGACAAAAATTCTGATGAAACATAATGAAATGCTCTTCTTTTTTGTGGTGTAGGACCCTATCCCTCATTTTTCCAAATTATTTATACCTCTGGTACCAAAGTTTCTGTTAAAAAAAGTAAAGCCCAGGATCACATCTATTTTGTTATCTGAGGCAGACCTGTAGCTGGCTTTATGTATGTATGCAGTGGACCATGCCAGTCAGCAGTGGGTTACTCATGTGCTGCAGAGAACATCTACAAGTATCTATCTGCCAAACAGACCACTGGTGAGACCAGAATTATACTGTGAAACATCTTTTGAGGAGGAACTATGGGCCTAGACACCCCGAAGTCACAAATCCTGTCTGATCTTGGAAGCTAAGCAGGCCTGGTTAGTACTCGGATTGGACACCATCAAAGAATACTGGGTGCTGTAGGTGATACTTCAGAGGAAGGCAATGACAGATCATCTCTGGGTACTCCTTGCCTAAGAAAACCCTATGAAATTAATGAGGTTGCTGGAAGTCAACAGCTGACTTGGAATGCACACACATGCCGCACACATAGGAGCTTGATACCAAGCTTCTTTCCTACCCTCCAATCTGAAGGATAGTGTTGAAAAATAATACATCTAATAAGAATTCAAGTTATAATTCTAAATAGTAATAATTTTCAGAAGTCTTACAACACTTTTCAAAGACTGTACAGCCTTTTGTTTAAAATAAAATAAATATGTTAAGAATTTTTCTAATGAATGTTCCCAGTGTATCATTTCTCCTCCCTCGAGAACCAATGCTACTATTATTTAATTTGATGTAAATTACTGAGACAGGAATATTACAGTGCTCTGCAGGGTTGTCACAATCTGCAGTTTGCCCATTCATATGCCATAGATGGAGATATTTTCTTTAATAAAAATGACTGCTTCTTGAAATTAACTCTCTGCTATATTAAAAAAAAATAGCCTGATGAACACCTAAAATATATTTCCAAATATAGAGTAACATGTGATGGGACCCATGAATTGTGTTGGAGTTGTTATCAAAGTTGATCCTTTCCTGAGAAAGAAAGAAAACAAAACGTGCTAAGCACTGGGAAGTTTTTGCAAGTTTTAACATTTATGGTATGGTGCAACCAGAGTTTGACATTTGAGAAAGGTGCATCTCATCTTGGTTCAGGTGAGAAAAATCCTTAATGTTAACCACAGTTAGGAGCACTGGTGAAAATGTCATGTGAAATCTTTGCTAAAGCCAACAGGGAATTCTTAACAGAGAGGAAAAAAAAACAAAGAGAAGCAAACTCACCATCCTGTGATTGACTGCCATTCTCCTAACTTAGTCTAAAAGTTCTACAATATTGAGTCTCTACCAGGTATCAAAATAGTCAAATAATTTAAATATGGCAGTACATGTTCTTTGTTCAAAACTAACTGTTGGGGTTATGGTTGAGTGGACAAACACATTTATATTAAACCTTGATTCTCACTTGCACAATAGAATCTTTCCTCCAGGCATGTAATAGGTAGAAAGGTGGTACAGGAATACCTGGCCACACTGGATGAATTCAAGTCTCCAGGGCCAGACGAATTGCATCCTAGGATATTAAAAGAGCTGGCAGAGGTCATTTCGGAACGCTTACTATAATCTTTGAGAAATCTGGAGGACAGGAGAAGTTCCAGCAGACTGGAAGAGAGCAAATGTTGTCCCCATGTTCAAGAAGGGAAAAAAGAGGACCCAAATAATTATCGCCCAGTCAGCCTGACATCAGTACCCAGAAAGATCCTGGAGCAGATCATTAAGCAGTCAGTTTCTAATCACTTAGAAAGCAAGGTGGTAATCACGAGAAGTCAACACGGATTTCTCAAAAATAATTCATGCCAGACTAATCTTATCTCTTTTTATGATAGAGTTACTAGCTTGATAGATGAAGGGAATGCTGAGGATGTAGCATACCTCGATTTCAGTAAGGCCTTTGACAAAGTTCCCCATGACATTCTTGCAAAGAAACTAGTAAAATGCGGGCTGGACAGGGCTACTGTTAGTTGGATTTGTAATTGGTTGACCGACCGAACCCAAAGAGTGATCACAAATGGCTGCTTCTCATCCTGGAGAGAAGTGACTAGCGGGGTGCCACAGGGTTCTGTCCTGGGCCCAGTGCTGTTCAATATTTTTATCAAGGACTTGGATGAAGGAATAGAGGGCATGCTCATCAGATTTGCAGATGACACCAAATTGGGAGGGGTTGCTAATACGCCAGAGGACAGGATCAAAATTCAAAATGACCTGGATAGATTGGAGAGCTGGGCCAAGGCTAACAAAATGAAATTCAACATAGATAAGTGTATGGTCCTACATTTAGTTGGAAAAAATGGAATACAAAAATATAGGATGGGGGACAAGTGGCTGGATAGCAGTACATGTGAAAGGGATCTAGGAGTCTTCATAGACCACAAGCTGAACATGAGTCAGCAGTGTGATGCAGCAGCCAAGAAAGCCAATGCAATTCTCGGCTGCATCAACAGGAGTATGGTGTCTAGATCAAGGTAGGTACTGGTACCACTCTACTCTGCTTTGGTTAGACCTCATCTTGAATACTGTGTCCAGTTCTGGGCACCCCAATTCAAGAAGGACATGGTCAAGCTGGAGCAAGTCCAGAGGAGGGCGACCAAAATGGTGAGGGGCCTGGAAGCCATGCCCTATGAGGATAGACTTAGAGAGCTGGGGATGTTTAGTCTACAGAAGAGAAGGTTAAGAGGGGACATGATAGCCATATTTAAATATTTGAAGGGATGCCATGTAGAGGAGGAAGTGGGCTTGTTTTCCGCTGCTCCAGAGACCAGGACAAGGAGCAATGGATTCAAGCTGCAGGAAAGGAGATTCCACCTGAACCTCAGGAAGAACTTCCTGACGGTCAGGGCTGTCTGGCAGTGGAATATGCTGCCTCAGAGTGTAGTGGAGTCTCCTTCCTTGGAGGTTTTTAAGCAGAGGCTAGATGGCCATCTGTCGGGAGTGCTTTGAGGGTGTTCCTGCATAGCAGGGGGTTGGACTGGATGGCCCGTGTGGTCTCTTCCAACTCTACATTTCTATGATTCTATGATTCTATGAGTTGTACTCCTATCTGATGAACATAGTGTAAGGTTGTGTTAGATCAGGGCTTTCCAAACGGTGTGCCACAACACATTAGTGTGTTTCCTACAATCTTGGAAATGTATCTTATTATTTATAAGTCATATATTTTTAAAAATATATTAAAGGTTTTCATGAGATATGCCCCCATACATTTTGTTATTACAATTTATGTGTCTGTATCTCTTATAAATAGGGATTAATTTTAACCTCTGGTTTGCTAGTAAAACTGAATTACTGTGTCACGAAATGATGCATGTCTAAAAAAGTGGGTCGCCAACATGAAAAGTTGGAAAGCTCTGTGTTAGATAGTCTTCAGTTTAGAAATTCTCTTAGGAAAAAAGTAACACTGAATCTTTTCATTATGAAGCTCATAATAAGTGTCCCTTGAGTCATCCTGTCAACCAGAGAATCCTAGAGTTGTAAGGAACCGCAAGGGCCACTTAATTGAACACCTTAATATACAAATATAGCACTCGTAAAAGATGCCATGCTAGTTGAGTACATCAAATAGCACCATTTTAAAGGGTTTTAATACTGCAAATTTTTAAATTGTGTTTTAGCAATAACTCTTTTTTTTTTTTTTACTTACCACTTTGAACATGCTTTCAGCTGTGTTTAATTTTTAGTCATCTTGAGTCCCATTATTGGGGAAGAGGTAGCATATAGGTAGGATATAAAATAATTTGAGGATGTTGATGATGGTGGGGATTCTGGGATGATGGTGATGATGGTAATGGTGATTGTGGAAGATGTAGTTCTCCAAAAACAGCCTTCTGCTTCATATGAAACATTGTCCAGACCTTAAGCCTGAGGCCCCTCATACTAGGTAACTCCCTGAGTATCTCTAGATCAGTGGTTCTCAACCTGTGGGTCCCCAGATGTTCGTGGACTTCAGCTCCCAGAAGCCCCAGCCACTATGGTCAATGCTCAGGGCTTCTCGGAGCTGAAGACCACGAACATCTGGGGACCCACAGGTTGAGAACCACTGCTCTAGATTAAGTGTAGGTGGAGACATGGAGGAGGCCATAATGCTTAAAGTCACAGTAGAACTTTAGGATCAGGAAAATCATCAGACATCTCATACTTCTGGTGCAATGATACCTCAGCTTGTTTAGAGTGCAATGATATCTTAGCTTGCTTCAGGTTTTATTGAATTAATTTATTTTCTGTCTGACCTGCCTCCAAATTAACTCGTTTCAGATGGGCTCATTCTGAACAGAACGATGTAGGGTTACCCATTACAGCTTAGAAGTTAGCATACTTGACAATGTTAAATTACTGGAAGCAGATAGGATGCCTGTGTTGCGGAATGTTCCAGATGTTGTTTATTGCCCTTTTGTTATCTGGCTCTTTTTTCTTATTGGGAGCTATTGTTTATCTCCATCATCCTCACTGATCTCAGTCTTACTTGACCCGCGTGCTATTTGATGTGCTTAACAAATTTTTAACTTTTTTTTTATAAAATGTAATGAAATTTATACTCAGTATATCTTGTAAATTCATGGATATGGCATTATATTTCATTATGGATATGACATTTTGTCAAATCATTCTGTTGAAATTCAATAAAATCACATTGATTGCCACAGCCTAACTAGACAGTAACAAACATTTTGCATTACAGTGTTGTCTGGCTCACTGTCTGAAACCTGTATTTAGAATTCTGTCTAGCCAGAGATTTCAAGATATGAGTCTGACTTGGTAGGCCCTACCATTAGGCAGAGCAGGTTTGTTCCTTCAGACAGCAGATGCTGGGAAGTGCTTGCAAGATGTTGGAGGAACATATTCAATGAAGGTCCAACTCTGCCCCCTTAAGCTAACCTATTGTTTCCAGAGGCAATAGAGGACACCGTCCCATTGCTGGTATTGAAGGAAGATTTCACTACCAGCCCATTTGACTTTTGTTCATGGAAAGGAAAAGGGTACCATTTTGTTTATTGCCTCAAGCTTTGAAATGTCCTGGACTGGCCCTGTGGACTGGCACTTTAATAATGACATGGGCTGTGAATATTGTCACACTGTACACAGCCTCTGTGTGAATAGCTGTGAATGGCAGTGGTTCAACATGTTTAATAAAGGCAATGAAATATAAATAAAGGCAACACATAAGTTACAATATAAACCAGCTTCCTAGGATATAGCCTTAAATTCTTTCTTACTAATTTTAATTTCTTACTAATTTTGAAAAGTACATAATGTCAGAAATGTTAGCTATTTGGCTCTTAAATCACTCTCTGACAGTGCTTTATTGATTATTTCATCTTTGCCTGGACTTTGACATGTACAGATAATTTGCAGATATATTTGGGTTCTAAAACTTTCATAAATTATTCAGGCCATCAGTGCAACCGTAAAGCCTTGGCAGGATATAGCACTCTGTAGAAAATAATATTGACTATTCCAGTGTTACAATTTTATTAAAAAATGGAAAGTCATTGATGCATTTTTTGAATGGCAGAAAAAGCGGCTGTAACTGTAGCAGCTTCAGCCTGCATTGTAAGAGAAAGGGGAAGTAAATAAAACAGCTGATTCACATCCTTGGTTCTTACTCCTGCCATGGGGGGGCATGTGCAGAGTTCAAACAGTGAAGCAAGGCTTTGCCACAGCAGAGGTTCCCCGTGAAGCAGAAAAAAATTCCAGAGGCTCATTAAGTTAGGTTTAGAAGCAGATTTATTGCTGCACACTAAGATTCCAGCAGCAATTAAGCAAATAAAAATAACAGAAGATAAACAGGCAGCATCTCCCCTTACAAAATGTAAACTGTCAGCAGCATGACAGGTCCAGCTAGGCAGTCCTGACTGGCAGCTGGTAAAGGCAAACACCAGCCTTTTTATATCCCACTGTCACCCTGAACAAGTGAGGTGACCCAATCAGCGTTCTGGCATGTGGCCTTCTCCAGTACACAAGTCATAGTCAAAACAGTCCTGATGACCTTGCACCTGCTCATCTGGCCACATCACCTCTTCCTCTGCTGTCCACTTAGAGCAGTGCTTTTCAACCTGTGGGTCCCCAGATGTTCGTGGACTTCAGCTCCCAGAAGCCCCAGCCACTATGGTCAATGCTCAGGGCTTCTGGGAGCTGAAGTCCACGAACATCTGGGGACCCACAGGTTGAGAACCACTGACTTAGAGGAAACCATGCCTGCCCGGCATATAACCTTGACAAGAGTCCTTGTCACTTCTGAAGCTTAAATCCTGGTGCAGCTTTGATAGGTTCGTGGTAAATAACATCGCATCAGGCAAACTTACTCCAATACAAAATTTTGCTTTTCCTTAACATTTGTGTTCAGCAGTCAGTTTTAAAAAGCATTTTTAAATAGAAATAATAGAATTTTAGAACACTTTGCACAGTTAACCAGAAGGAAAATAAAACCTCTGCTTCTTAACTAGCCTCATTCAGGCAGTTTAAAGTCTTAAGCTTGGTAGAGACATCTGGTCATCAGAAACTGGCCCTTGTTGGTAATACATCCAGAGCAAGTGAGGTAGGTACTCACATGATGGGTGCTCTAGCTAACAGCTGTTAATTTCTCCAGTTGGTTAACCTATACACAAAACTGATTAATACATTGCTTAAGGATTTGTCTTCATAAATCTGTCTCTCATCAGTTTTTGATTTTCTAGGTCTTATATTTATTATGCTAGCTCTCCCAAAACTGTTTGATAGTTACATGTATAGATGACGGAGGTGTTTCACTGCATTTTTTAGCCAAGCATATTTTAGGATCCTAATTATTAAGTGCTGCTAATTCTAGCCCTCCCATTGTCTTACTAAGGTTCAACTGATACAATTCATTGCTTGGGTTCTCCTTTACCAAACTGCTTATTCTGGAAAAATCTCCCATTGATTTCAGTGGGAGTTTTGCCCAATTAAAAAGCACCAGGTCAAGTGTCAGAGGATGCTACTCACTAAATCAATTTTAATATACACAGACTGAATTCATACCACCCATAATCTTATTACAAATCATTAGCTATCTAATCATGAAGGTCATTAAAACAGAATTAATAGCATGTATCTTCCCAGTCTCCAAATCCTCAGGTTACCTTGTCAAGTTAAATTATTCCATCAATGTTTGCCATCCATAAATATGATTTATGGGCCATTAAAACAAGGCATAGAATTGTTTTTAAAAATGAGCACAGGTAATAAATTCAGAGCCTGCATGGTATAGTAGTTTGAGCGTTTGACTACAGTTGGCCTACACATTTGCTTAGGGTTAGGGGTTCAGGAACCCTGCAAAAGTGGAAAAAATGCAAATATCAAAATGTGTGTCTGTTTGTGTTTGTGGGACGGGGTCAAGGCATACTGGAGAGAGCAGACACCATGTCCACCCACCATGTCAACCCACATTTTTTTCCTCTCCTTTCCCTGACCCCAAATCAGGTCAGGGAAAGAAGAGGGGAAAAAGGGGTGGGTTGACATGGTGGCCCTATACTTCCTTTCTTTCACTCATCTCCTTGCTTGGGTGTTGGGGGCATCAGGGGATGGATTGCTGTGCTGAGAAATCAGGGTGCAAGCTGCCTGTAGCTGGTGGGGGAGAAAGAGGATTAGAGGTGGATTTTTAAAGGTCTGTGCAGACTGATCAGAGCTGCCGAGAGGGAAGGTTCCCCTGAAAAGAGGTGCTTGAGGTGAGGTGGCAGGGGCTGGAGAAACTCACAAATGATCACATCCATGAATGTTAAACCCACAAATGTGGATGACTGACCGTACAACTCTGGAAATCATGATTTGAATCCTCTCTCAGCCATGGAAACCCCACTGGGTGACCTTGGGCAAGTCACACCCTCTCAGCCTCAGAGGAAGGCAAGGGCAACCTCCCTCTTAACAAATTCTGCCCCATGATAGGTAAGCCATAGAATTGCCAGACATCAGAAATTACTTGAAGGCACACAACAGCAATGGATTCAGATCTTTCTATATGCCTGATGTTTTGTGGTTTAGATATACTTTAAACTAGCACATGAGCATGTTAAATAAGTTAAGAATTAAAAGAAAAAGAGAAATGAATGGATATTGTGTTTGCTCCATCCTTTTGTGAGATCACCACCCGAGTTAAGATTCTGGCCAAGTATTTGGCACATGCGAATTTCAGTATGCATTTTTTTTTACTAACAAATATAGTAGTACAGGTATCTAGCTCTCATCATCATGAGAGGCATTCCAATGTATAATAATGTGTACCCATATCACAGAACTTTGAAGAGTTACTTTTTTTGGACTGTACTTCTCATGATCCTCCAAGTATCCTCCAACTACTCCTTTCTGGTTTAGAAGGGGAAGCTTCTGGGAGCTATACTCCATAAAGTAGCTTTCCCAAACTCAGCTATATGGCATTGTATTTGAGCCCAACGCTAGGAGACCTGTAGCTTTAGTGTATCAATTCTGCCATAGGCTTTTTTGAGGAAGCTACATTTTCACTCACTCATGGGAGTGAAGATGATAACAAACCAAACTTCATTAGACTTGTTTTTGTTGACCTTTTTTTGTTTTCTGCTTTTATTCTTTTTCTGCCTTGGATGCTTTGCTTTTCAGATATTAGTAGGAGCTCTTGGTGAGAATTAAAATTCCACTTTTTTTCCCCTGTGAGTACATAGGAAAGTTACTCATGTCCTCTGCAAAGCTGAAAGAAACTGGGATGCTCAGCATGCAATCAGAAGAAAATTGATCTGAGCTCTGTGGAATCATAAGTCGCTCTAGGGAATCTTGAGAAGCTCTGAATACACCTCTTTGAGCCTAATGAATTGCCTATATTAATCACAGGCAACTCAAGCAAACATTGTCTGAGACACTTGGGTTAATAACTGGCATCTTCGCACTCACTGATTAATGGCTAAAAGATTGTTTTCAGCAGTGTTTTGAGCTCTAGATCCTGCCTTATCAGCTACAGAACTTTTCTTTCACTGTTGTGGGAAGGCAAGATTAAGGGCCTTTCTGCACTATTATGTTATGGTGCTATGACTCCATTTTCAACATCCTTATTCTGAGGTTTGTAGTTTCCTGAGGCCAGAGAGCTCTCTGACTGAGAATTCTAAATGCCCCTTCCTGAACTGCAAACCCCAGGATTCCAAAGGATGTTGAAAGTGGAATAATAGCACAATAATGGTGTAGTGTGGAAATGCCCCAAGAAGCTTCCCATAACATGAGATGGAACCTCCAGGGGATCGTGGAGGCTGTGTCCGTGCTACAACTGCTGAAAAAAAATGGAGGTTTGTTTGCTTCCAAATATCTTACCAGCTGTTCTAGGGGTGAGGGGATAATTTCATCATGGTTTTGGTGCTCTACGAGCCATTTTAAGCCCAGGGAAGGCCCCCAAACATGCTAAAATTGCCTCACACACTTCCTAGGAGACATATGGAGCCAAAATAGTTGAGGGGGTGCCGGAGGGGGCATTTTTCCACTCTTGCTCTAAAGTATCAAACTGTACTCTGACCAACTATTAGATTTAAGGGTAGGCAGGAAAAGATGTGTTGGTTTCATTTGGATGACCATGTAAGTCAAGATGTGCTGTACATAAGCCTTTTCTCTAAATCTGCATCCCTTGTGTTCCCTTTGTTAAGCATAGTTTCCCATTTGGTGAATTCTGAACTTGGTTCAGTTTCAAAAAAACCAAAACTGGCCACTGTTTGCAATGGGGCTTGCTCTCAGGAAGGTCTGCAGAGCTTAAATTTAGAGTATTTTCCATTGCCATACTATTCAGTATGTTTGAAACAAGCTGTCTAGATTTGCTGGGTTGCCTCATTCTCTCCCTTCAAGTCTTTCTTCAAAGCTAGCAGAGTCTTCTGAGTATCCATAGCTTCACTTAACCTATTTTTTACTGACTCTTGATTAATAGAGTCCAACTACAGGAGCTAACAGTTCATGACAGACACATTTCTGATACTTAGGCAAGGCTTAAAAAAACCCACAAAAAGTCAGGAAGCATCATCTAGCCGTAAAAGAGTCACTGTCCAAAGAAAGCGATCTGTTGGATGATCAGTGTTTTGTTTTGTCTTTAAAGACTGCTGTTGTAGTCAAAGGGGATCAATATTCTACAAGCGTTCTGTAATATATCAGTTTCTAGTTTATTTTTTTGAAGTTGTAACTGTTTGGATATTATATGTAATCATTTCCAGTGGCGGAGCTTGGAGTGTGTGGGAAGGGGTGGGGCCACAGGACCAGGGGTATGGCCACTGTGCATGGGGGAGTGGCTGCGATGTGTGGGGGCATGGCTAGGGCACATGGGAGCATGGCTACAGGCCAGGATGCCCCAAAAACATTGCTGTCCAGGGCGAACCGCCCCGCGGTCCCTACACAACTGTTCATTTTAGCAATATCGCATGTGACAAGTGATAACTTCATTAAGGATGTGTAAAACTGCAGTTTGTGTAGGGAAAGTCACCCCTTGTTTTAAAATCTTCCAGGGGCTTTGGATAGCTTTCTGAATACTTGTCCAGAAATGCTGCTTTCAGAAGCCCCCAAGTTAGTGGTACGCCCCCCCATGTCTGGTCAATTGGCAAACTTACTACTTGTTCATTAGAAATAAGATGCTTAGCAGTTTCTATACTATCTGGCTGATGGTCATAGCTCAGAATTATGTGATCAGCTATGTAAGTAAGACAAATGTGTGAGTTTTGTTACTATTTTTGACCAAGACCTGCTGAACTTTCCTAACAGGTTTATTCACAAATGGTTCCTCAGACGTGTATATTTCTTAAAAAGCACTGACCCATGTCAGAAGACAACTGCCTTTCGAAAGAGAAATTCAAAAATAATCAGGTTCTATTGTTCCATTCTTTATTTCCAATGAATCACAAAATAGAAGTCTTACTGTTAAATGCAACAGTACAGATTCTCCTGCAAACTAAATAAACCTGTCTGTTTCATAAGATTATTTTGCTTATTGCTTTTTGTTTTGTTGACACAAATTTCCTCGGAATATGAACAAAACTGCAATAATGCAACTGAGACAAGGATCTGGGTCTACTTTCCAAATATATTTTATTTCAAACCTTCCTTATGCGTTGTTAAAAATATTAATATGCATGTATAATATTCTGAATTAAATGCACTGCGATGTGGGGACATAGCTACTTTTCTTACGGAAATAAGAAAATTTCCTGTGGAGACCTTCCTTTATTATGAAGTTGGGAACACGGTCTTCATCTTACAGAGGTACATATAATATATTCACACATAACTGATATATGCAGAAAAACAGCAGATAAACTATCTCTTTAAGTCAAATACTCCAGTTCTTTTTCAAAAAATAGACAACTGAGAATATTAGGATGTTAGGACAATTCTGATTCACACTTCTGTGACCTGCTAGAAGATTAGCATTTCCCTACAGTAATTCTAAAGATTAAATTTCAAACCTTCAAGCTTAGAAGCAATTCAGTATGAAGTTTCAGGTGTGCAACTGAATTGCAACACATATCTCACAAGTGACTGCTCCACCAAGTTGAACTTGAACATACATTTCTTTCTGAAAGAACAGAATAAATTGGATGTAGATAGAGCAATAATTTGTTTTATAGAGAAGAGAAATTTAAATTTTTATTGCCTTCCCCTCAAATTCAAATTCTGGTGGCAAGTCTCTCCTGCATCTGCAGACCCCAGGATTCTGTAGGGTGCTGAAAGTGCACTATAACAGTCTAGTGCAGAAATGGCTATAGAGTGAACTTCAAGGCTGAATGGGGATTTGAACTTTGATATCCCTACTGCTAAATTAATACTCTAACCACTGCACTATACTGTGTTGACATATTCAACTGCTTTATACTTTTCTTTTTCATTCTGTGTTCCAGTAATACACCAGAATCAGAACGGCTATATTGCCTAAATAAATGTGCTCTTAATTTGCAGACATAGCTAGTTAAAACATCTCATCTATTAGCCCACTCTTTCTTTCTTTCTTTAAAATAGTGTATATATAATGCACTGACACAGAATACCAGATTTTTTACAAACAAACAAGTTTTACAATAAAGGCAAAAATAGTGTTAAATGTTAAATGCTTTCAATAAAACCTAACTATGATTTTTTGTTTAAAATGCTTGTATACTCTGTGTAAAGCTGGATGTAATTGCCTGGTAGTACTCAGAGCTTTGAAATATGTTAGTTATAATGAGTTCATTTGGTAACTAGTTACATTTTGGAAGTGCAGGATGGAACAGTTTCACTTCTTTGTCTGTAATGGCCAGGGATGAAGTTCATTACTTTTCAGTGTAATGTAATGCTGTTTATGCCTGTTATGCATTCCTGAGTGTGTTCTGAGCAATGGAAAGGTGAGGAGAAGGGGTCCCATGTGTGGCTACCTATGTGTGCTCTTTTTGTGTGTTGTGCAGGTAGTGAGGAGCAGAGGAGCCAACAAGGAGGGTGGTGGTGGTGAAGGAGGCTCATTGAAAACATGAGTAGCACTAGAAACTCAGGTTAACTGGGTATTTTTGAAATGACTTTTAAGAGATGAGACTGTGTTCTCTTCCTTTGTCCATTCTGTCTAAATGAAAGAGACTGCTGCCTCTGCTAGAGAGAAAGAAGGTTAGGATGAGTGCACGAGAGTGGGAGATGAGAAGCATGCCTTGCCAAGCTGGCTGGTCTAAAGAGCAGCAGAGGGTGTGAGGGCCATCTGGCTGCGATATCTGTCGCTCCACTGAAAGAGTAGCAGAGGACACTTGCCTGGCAGGGGAGATACCATGATCATGAAAGAGCAAGCGGGGGGTGTGCACTTGAACTAGCTGGTTTGGTATGAATTATGAGAGAATTCAGTGGAGCAGAGGATGTCCCTCTACTCACTTGAGATCAGCTGAAGTATCTTTAAAGTAACAGGTGGGAGGGGAGAGGGAAAGAGGAAAGTAGAGGAATGGAATTAGTAACTGTTTTTATCCACCTGCACTAAGCACCTGTGCGGCATGGCATACTATGCATGTGCATGGGGTAGGTAATCAATTCAGAAGTATGACGATCAGAGATGAGAAGAACCAGAGAGCCCTGTATTTTTCAGTGGCACAACAGTATCAGCAGCATTTTAATAATAGCAATCCCGATTACTTTCTGGACTTCAGTAACAGTAAGAAGTAATGTTACTGAATGATCAGAGGAACTAATTAACATACTATATTTGCTGGCATATAAGACTCACTTTTTTCCCTGAAAAATACTGTTTGAAAATGGGGTGCCTCTTATACTCCAGTGCGTCTTATATGCCAGCAAATAGTATTTGCCAGTGTATAAATGGGGTGTGTCTTATACATAGGTGTGTCTATGCCAGCAAATAGGGTAATTAGTTCCTTTTAACAAGTCACATCCCAAGACCGTTACTTTAATTTGACAATGTTTAATATTTTCTTGGGGGAAAAGATACTTCTTGATGCAGGATTAAGGCATGCCCAAGAGACAAAGCACAGTCTTCTTTCTACAATCATGGGTTTGATCTTCGCAAATTTGATAATTTGTGAGGCGCACCCGTGCCTCGCTCCCATTATCCTCCTCCCATTCCTTTGCCTTTTGCCTGAGCATATATGAACATCAGATAAAGGAATGCTAAAAGGGGGTACCGCACATGGAGAAGGAAAGCACACATGTGCCTCCCCCACATTCCCCAGCCTTTTGCCTAGGTATGGTGAACGTGCACTGGGGCCAAAGGCAAGGAAATGGGAGGAGGAGCACCGTACATGGAGAAGGAAGACATACAATGCCCCCCCATTCCCTTGCCTTTTGCCCAGGTACAGAGAAGGAAGGCACATGGGCCAGGGCAAAGGAGTGGGAGTGCGGAGCCCCCGAAGAGAATGGGAGGGGTAGCGTAGGGGAGAGGTATTTGTGTTTCCACTTTCATTAAGGTTCTGTGCTCTGAACCCTCACAAAAGTGTAGGGGCAATTGTGGAACAAAACTCTAACTGCCACCCTGTAGACAGTTTTTATGCTTCTTAGTATTGGAAGGCTCTGTCTCTAGCTGTGTATAGCGTACCATGGTAGCTAAAAGCACTAAGCTAGGTTTAGGTTTCTGGTTTCAAGAAGTCTCATTGGGACAAATAGTAGAGCCACTCAAGCAATAAGAAAAGAGCATGAGATTTCTGATTAACTATCGAATTTGTTGACACCACTGTCCACAATAAATGTCACATTCTGTTAATAACGTTTCTGAAGCCCTCTGGTTTTTTTTCTCTTTCTGCTTCAGTAAAATTCTTGACAAGGAGTAGCCAAAATAATGTTCTGACATTTCGGCAAATGAATTCAATCAGACATCAAATGGCAATTTAAATCAGCCTTACAATTAAGCCTTGGCAATATTAATAAATCAGATATTACCACATTAGTATTCCAGAAAAACACAAATTCTTTCATACTCACTTGGTCCCCATTCTTCTGTCCCTGGATATACCACGTTTCCATTAATTAACAGCATTGAGTTTTTTAAAAAATAATAACACCAAACTTTATCCTAAGACCATGCAGGGTGGCTATAACACCCTCCTCCATAATACTATGGGCTTATTTATCAGTTATGATTCAATGACATGATTAGCCTGATCAATATAGAAGGTATTGGGGCGGGGTCTTATGATCTAGACTAGAGTTAAGCACATTTAAGTTACACTGATGTCAGTAAAAGAGGTACATTTTCTTCTCATTCTTCTCCCCTTCCCTCCTCCTCCTCTTTCTTTTTCTATTTATTTATATTCTATATTCCACCACCACCACCCAAAAAAACAGATGGCTTAAAAATAAAACAAATCCATTATAACTATAAAATGCAAAACCTTAGATCAAAATATAATTAAACAGTTAATAACATTACAAACAATTTAAAACATATAATTAAAACAACAAAAGCAGTTTAAACACAGTGCAGTTAAAAGTATTCATGTTGATTTATGCAGCATGCTTAACTTATAAAGCTTCAGACAGTTGGAGTTCGATAATAGGCCCTCATACTGATGAAGATGATAGGGCCACATGGCTCAATCAGTTCAGGAAATTGCTGGAGCTGGCCTAGAAACTACATTTCTAAGAGAAGCAACACAGCAGCCAGGGTGTTAGAAGCCCAGAATAAACTTCTACTGAGGAGCAGGTACAGAAAAGAAAATTTGGAATGGATATACCAGATGGGTACATATGAGGTTATTGTTATTGCAGAGACTCAAGAATTTGAAAACAGATTCTTTTAAGATTTTGGAAATGAAATTTTAGGCCTCTGCAGTAAGTGCTGTAGGTTCCCTCCAAGCTACCCTGAGGTGGCCAGCTCTACAACATTAACACCAATTGATGCACAGAATAATGTTGCTTTTTTGTGGGAAGAGTTACACACAGAACTCCTTGCCAGCCCAATCCTGCAGAGATTTACTCAGAAGTAAATCCCATTGTGTTCATGGGCCTTATTTCCAGTCATTTCTTAATATAGTCATCCCTCCACATATGCAAAGGATAGGCTCGCAGGACCTGGCAAAAGTGGAAAAATTGCAAAAATCAAAATGTGTGTGTGTGTACCTCCGTCTGTCTGTGGGAATTGGGGGCGAAGCATGGTGAGAAGAGTCGACACTCTGGGTCCAAACCAGATCAGAGAAAGAAGAGGAAAAGAGGTAGTTTGGAATGGTTGCCCTATGCTTCCTCTCTCACCCATCTCCTTCCTTGGATGTGTGCAGGGTATTGGGAGAGGGTTTGGGTTGCTGTGAAATTGGGCTGTGATCCATCTTTAGTTGGCCACGCAGTGGCTGATGGAGGAGGAGGAAGACCAGAGGTTGGTTTTTAAAGGGCTGTGCAGCCTGATCTGAGCTGCCAAGAGGGAAGTTTCCCCCAGAAAAAAATCCATTGAGATGTAGGGGGGCTGGGGTTAGAGAAACTCACAAATAGTCAAATCCATGAAAGTTAAACTTGCAAATGTGGAGGGCCAACTGTATTATATTTTATTTATTTATACCCTGCCTTTTCCTTAGTCCTGAGACTCAAAGCAGTTTACAAAGTCAAAACAGGTACAAATAAAAGACCACGTTATTAAAAGGTGAAAGAGAATAAAACTGTAAATGGAATTAAAAGCAATTTCAAAAAAAATTAAGAGTACAGACAATACAGTGCATTCTTAAATGTCTTAGATATATATGCATAGGCTTGCAGTTTTCAAAACTTTATAATCATTTTATAGGTGTTCCTTAAAGCAAAACATTGGTGAAGAGGCCTCCTTAGTCGTTCTTGACATAAGGCTGATATGGTTTCCCCATGTCGTCTTGATTTGTGAGGTCTATATTTTGATGGTAGAAGCACAGCACTATGGTTGCCTCACCAGTCAGGCTTATCCTTTTGGGATGTCTGGGATTGTCATGACAAGGAAAGCTCCCAGGTAAGGGAGGATTTAAGGGGATACATATTCATTAATTGATGAAATAGAAAAATCACCTTGTGGAAACACAAAACTGGGTTCTAGTAGTATAATTGATACACTGCCTGTTAGAGCAATGATCTGTGATAACTTTCCAAATAATACTATTTTTGGACATATAACACATTATTTTCATCTGGTTGCATAATGGTGTTGAACTTGTATTTATTGGTACACATGATGAAATTGTGTCTTTGGTGTGAACACTATGTTACTATCCAGTTCCTCTTACAACCTCCTACAGTGTTTAGCACATGATTTGTTTGTTAGAACCTTTTGTTCTAAAGGACATGTTTTGTTTGTTAGAACCATGAATCATTTCAGGCTTTTAGTTGAATCATCTGCTTAAAAAAACCAAAAGTACAGAAGAGAAAACTTGGGGTTGCTTTTTGCTCCAACTGACCTTTCCTATACTCATGAAGGAGACTTCGTCTCATCATGCCATTGGCTTAAAACAGGCTAGCAAACATCTGCTGAAACAGCAGGTCCTGATACACATCCAGAACACTGCCAGTTTATATTCTTCCGTATATTCTGTTTATACATTTGACAGGCCTGTGCACAATAGCGTAGCTGGAAATATTGCAAAGTATTGTCAATAAGCTGCAGTGTACTCTTGGAATAAGTGCTAGCTGAAGCATCATATGATGGAAATCTTTATTATATCATTGGGAATAGTTATCTCAAGCACTCTTCAATATTAGTAGGTCATAAGATGATATAAGAAATAGCTACAACCAGCAAAATAGTAATGTTGTAGTTTGTTCCATCATAATGATGCTTTTTTGTGTTTAAATATACCAACCAGACCTACGGGTATTTTTCATACATAATAGCAGTTCCATAATGAGATTGTCCACTAAGTGTGTTAAAAATATCTCTCCCATGCCTTTTTTTTTATCCTACATTAACAACATTCATGTGTTGCACAAATAGCAAGAGAGAAAATAGAGTCTCTCTCACATTGTACAGTTATATCACTTTGATACCACTTTGGTTGCCATGGCTGTATCCGACAGAAATCTGGACTTTGTAGTTTCGGAGGGCACTAAAGCGCCATGGGAAAGAATTCTAAAATTGCAAACCCCAGGATTCCATAGGATGGAATCATAACAGTTAAAAGAACATCAAGGAACTGTAACTGGGACTTTTGACTACAGTCCTATACATACCAGAAAGACAAGACAGAGTCCTATGGCAACTTATAGACTAACACATTCATTACAGGATGAGCTATGAATTTTAGGGATTATACCCAACTCTATCAGATGCATGTTACCTAGAATTTCAGGTGTATATACAAGTCATACCATTAAAGTAAAAGTATAGGAAACTCAGTGGGAAATTAATTGCAGGAAGTAGTGACTGTGACAATTTCAGTTTGAGTGCTGATCATTCATAAAACTGTGGCCTATGACATAGATATATTGGTGCTGGGTGAACCAACTGATGTTGCTAGGATTATAAGTAACCATTATTGCAATGCAAACCTGGGATGATGGAGTGAAACTTCCTGATTAACAGTCTCTTGCTTGAATTTCTCTTTGAAGTTTCTTTGTTCCACAATGACTACTGGGAGGCCAATAAAACAATGTCATGAGAGATTGACGTGTTCTCCCAATGTTTTTCTTTTAATCTTCATGTTTCTGATACCTGATTTGTTTCTGTGTAATCTTTCTTAATGGAGTTTAGGTGTTCTCTGACAGAAGGTGACTTATATTACTTTGGAAGATGGGCAAGTGAATGAAACCCTGATGTTGTGGGTGACTGGGTGGATATGAAGACAGAGTTGGCATCTAAGTTTTCAGCAGTATTTGGCCCCTGTGTTTGGTCTTTGTTGTAGGGTCCACAAGTAAGTAGTTGTACAATGCTGGGGGGGTGAGTACATAAGCAAACACAGGTCAGCTGTGAGAGGGAAATGTCATAGGGTCACCAGAGTGAAAATGTGATAGGGCTCTTGTTCCTTTAATGGTTAAAGGAGGGGATTTCAGCAGGTATTCTTGTTATGCAACCAGGTAAGAAGGAACACCTGCTGAAATTCTCTCTTCTACACAGCCATTAAAGGTACAAGAACCTCTCTCTAGTTTTCACTGTGATAACCCTAGACTGCTAAGGAAGGCTCATAGCTCACTGATAATATGTTTAAGTGATTTCATCTGGAAGCTGTAAATGACAAGGTGGACAACAAGTCATGGTCTCTCAGTTTGTTTTCTAGGTTGAGAAAAACATAATGTGGGTAATGTTGGGCACACGGTAATGATTGGCCAATAGCAGCCATGTTTCCAGCTGTTACAAGCTGCTCAAGCACCTCAAGAATGTGGCCGCAATGTTTTTCAATGTTAAGAATATAGTACCACTAGAACAATCCATTTTCCCTTTCTGAATAATATTTGGGGCCAATAACAATATGTCATGCAGTGCGGAAATTCCTATTATAAGCATGTAAGCATCTGTTGAAGCCCCATTTTAGGTTCCCACACACATAAGCCAGATTATTTGGTGTTTATCCACTCTTCCACTTTACAGAGAGTTTTCTTCCCATGTGAGGAACAATCCATCCACTTTTTAACTTTTATAACCTTTTTGTCGTAGCTGCATCATCATTTCAGTAATTTATAATAAAAGCAATGGTGACAGCAGGCCTGTATTTGTAGGGCTAAAGAGTTGTGAAATGTCTCCATACTGGAGAAAATTGGGGAAATTTCCCACAAAACACACACATGGAACTCAGCAGCTGCAAGTCATACAATTGAGATGAAAGAATGCCAAGTATTTCTGAAACTGGGAAATTAAAATCAGCAAGATGAAACCGACATGCCAAGTGCAAAATTAGAAAATGCTTTATGCCATGTTTCAATATTGTTTCCTAGTGAAATTGATTGAAATTGCTGTATACAAATGGCAAAGGCCCATAGGAAGTTTGGCTGTGTGTATGTATTTTGATCCAGAGGAACTTAAAATAAATCTCATAAACCTGTATTCTTATAATCTATCCTGGTATACTTTAAAAATTGCAGGGTGGGTCTTTGTATATTAGCCAGACTTCACGTAAAATTTTTAACAAGGTTTGCAGTAGCCAGTTTATCCTTTTTATAAACACTGATAAAATTCAGAGGCCTATATCTTATTGGAAGGCCCAGATAGACTAAATCCATTGAATCAATGGAATTTACGTAAGTGCTGATTCACTGTTCAACAATTTGTTCAATGTAGTCCCAATGTCCCAATGTAGTTGGAACTGCAAATAGGATTCAGGTCAAAATTGCCACAGTAACAGTAACCCAGGTTAGAATATTACAAAGCTTTCTATGTAGGACTGCCTTTGAAAAGTCAGTTGGTAGAGAATCTAAGAGCCCATTCATACTACAGAATTATAGCACTATGATTCCACTTTAATTGCCATGGTTCCATCTTATGAAATCCTGGGATTTGCAGTTTAGGGAAGTCATTTAGAATTCTCACCAAGCTACAAACCTCAGGATTCCACAAGCTGGAACTATGGCAATTCAAGTGGAATCATAATACTAAAATTATATAGTGTGAATGGGCCCAAGTGGGTCCTCGCCCATGACAGCCTATTATATTCATTTTACAGCAGTCACTTTGGTTGCCATTTTATTTCTGGCTGCTATTCACTTTGTTGGAGATTACTGTTTCAAGCCCAGAATGATTTGGGTCCAGGTTGCCAAGGGGGCTGTCTACTCCCAACCATCCTGCCCTTTTTCTAAGGTCTGCTGAGGAGGAGGCTACTTCTATCCCAGTGGTAGCTGAAGCATACCTGATTGAGATGCAGGAAGGCACTTTCTCTGGCTCCTACGTTGGCCAGTTGCTTACCTTGGGAGATCTGTTTGTCTCCCGCTTGTCTCATATGTTGGTTCCTGACCAACACTTTTGGGGTTGAGGAGAGATGGAGATGCGCTCAAAGCTTGGAAAGTTACTTTTTGAACTTCATCTCCAAGAATTCCCTCCTGAGAGTTTCAGTCAGAGAGCTGGTTGTATTTTTAGATTGGTTTTATATGCTATACTCCTTTCTGCTTTTAATGTTGTTCTTTTATTGCTGTTTGCTTAATTTAAATTCCAATTTGGATGCTTTGTTTTTAAAAACAAAATTGAAAGCTTCCCTAAGGTATAAAGCACAGTATAATATGGAATATAATTCTTTCTAATTAATAAGTAAGTAATGCACAAATAATTCCAAAAGAGTGAAATGTGTTGATGCCTCTTGGGAAGTGGGTGAAATATAATGGTGTTTACATCTTTGCATTTGATATGAGGTCATTTTGAACTGATTTCAGTTACTTATAAATTACCAACTTCCCACTCTTATCTGTCACTGCTTCCCAAGGATAGGGTGACTCCTCTTTCTATCTTGATATGTCTGTTTCATATCTGATATATTTGCTCCGCTATTACAAAGACATTTTAATTTACATTTTGCTAGAAGCACCACATTTGCCACAGGCCATCATCCATCAAGTAGATGTCTCTGATTGTGCTCCAGCTATCAAGCTAAGCATTATTTTTGAACTGACATAATAAAACCAATCTATATGCCAAAAAATTGTTCTCTTTCCAACGTGAAAAATACACTTATACCTATCTGGTTTGGCTGAGGTTTGGGGGAGAATTCTAGTGATTTTTCACAGCCTGTTTTATATCTTTATTTATGGTATTTCTGTGCCAGCCCATAACTTAAAATTTTCTGGGATGTTTCATGCGCTTCCAAGAGAGATTTTAATTCAGAAAAATTTGGAGCAGGGAGGAGGCAATATGATGGACTATAAGGAAATTCTTGACTAGGTTTAGGGAACCCTTGATCTTTGTTGATCTCATATACCAATTTGCCCTGTTTATTAGCCATGCTTGCCTAGAATCCAACAACATCTAGAAGACTACAGGTTCCTCACCTTTATTCTAGAGAAGCATCTTGAGCTTTGAGGAAGTGAACAAGCCAAAACTTGTGATCTGTCCCCTTTGACTAAACCCATAAGCTCGCATCTGGCTGTAGTGAACAGGAGACCATTTCCTTTTCTAGGGAAAAAGGGATAATATTTTGTTGTTTGTATGAGCTGAGTTTAGGAGCTGTATTATACTGAGTCAGACCACTGGTCCATGTAATACAGTGTTGTCAACTCTGGCTGGCAGCAGCTCCCCAGGGTTTCAGGCAGGATTCTTTCTTAAGTGGGCTTCTGTCCCAATACTAACAGGTCCAACCTTACCTAGGTTCCAAAAGCAGATGGGATCAAGCATTTTCAGTATGGTATGGGTAGGTGACTTTATGAGCATTAAAAGCTAATGTAGCCAGTGGGTAGAATACTGGTCTCACACTTTGACTGACGGAGGACAAAAGTTTTAAACCCAAATCTTGGTGCTTCTGTGAAAATGTGCAAAATTTAAAGACACTGTGTATTATGGCATACGCAATTGGCTTCACATGAGTGCTTGTGAATTATTTCACATATCTATTTAAAAATGTCACTATGTATTAAATCACGAATCATGTAAGTCTGGTGGCGTTATGAAAAAGTGCACAGTTGGTTTGTTAAGTCACCAGACTAACACAATGTCTTAGTATCTTAGTGGAGGAAGGAAATGGCAAAACCACCTCTGAGTATTCCTTACCTAAGAAATCCCTATGGAATTCATGGGGTCTCCATAAGATGACAAGCAATTTGAAGCTGTGCATGCACACACACATACGCATCTTAGTGGAAATAGTAGTAAACAATGGGCAATTGAGAATGTGAAATTGGGAATGGTAAAGGACAATGGGAGGGATATTCCTGGATTTAAAATTTAGATAGTGGCCAGAATAGATTGCTTTATGAAAAAGATCTCGAACATTATAGCAAAGGAAATTTTTTATGGGAGGAATTGTTAATAAACTTTAATTAACTTTAGTGACTTTGTGAATGAGAGGTCTACAACAACCTCAGCAATCAACTGCACTGCTCAGGCCTTGTAGAGTTGGGGCTTTGGCTACCTTGATCCATCTAGTGTGTGGTCTTCCTCTTTTCTTATTGCCTTCCACTTTACTAAACAATAGTTACCTTTCCAATGAGTCATATCAACTCATGATATAGCCAAAGTATGACAGCCTCAGTTTATTTATCTTCTCTTTTTATGAGAGTTCAGGCTTGATTTGTTCTGAGACCCATTCATTTGTCTTTTTAGCAGTCCATGGCATCTGCAGAAATCTTTCCCAGCAAACTAATGAAATGTTCCTCCTGTTTAAAACTTCTCTAAGTGTTTCCAGAAATAGCTGGGGATTCAGAAATATGCTTTTTCCAGTTAATATTATTCTACATCTTTGACTGGCTAACAAGAACTTACTTCACCAAGATATGAACAACTTTAAATTTATTGTGGCAAAGTAGAAAGACCTCCAAGGAGTTCTTTCTAGAATTCTGGTGCCAACCATGTAATAACTACACTGTCTAGAAATTGTCTCAGACAGCTGTCTTAACTTTCAAAATGGAAAACTGAGGTGTGAAGTATCCTAATGATTTGTTTTGTTGATAAAAACAGTGCTCTTTAGATGCCTCTGATGGAAAAATATAGAGAGATACCTGAAGAAAGCTTATTGCTGCTTCATTGTCCTGAAATCATCCAGACATATCTTCTATATGTGTTGATCATCTTGGTGTACAACTTCGTCCTACACCACTTCTCCATTGGTTTAATGGCTATAAATTTAATTTTAAGTCTTTTATACCAAGCTCTGGTTCGTGGATCATGGGTTTTAGAAGAAAACATAGGACATTGGAAGCCTGAAAATTGCTCACCCCTGCACTAGGCATTAGAAATAGTACCCTCATTCTCTGCATTAGACTTTAGAAATATTACAGTAGTCCCCCATACCACAAGTGATACGATCTCAGACTTAACGTGGATGGCAGAATACACAGATAACAGAGCAGGGAGCTGTGCCTGTCACCTTCCTCAGTGGAGAGAAGCACTGGGGGAGAGAGCCATGGCAGGCTTTGCATGCCTCTCTCCACTGAGGAAGGAGCATCTTCTTAGGCTGAAATAGGTGTGGGAAGCTCAACTGTGCCTTGCTATGGCTACTGGTCACATGGTTGTGGGGGGCCTACTATACCCTCATTCTGTTCATTAGGAACTGTGAAGTTCCAGCAATTCACACCATAGAACCCTTGCCAATAAGTTCATCTCCACAGCAGAATGGAAGTGCAGTTTAGAGATGAGATGAAACAGATACAGGCATACATTATACAACAAAGAAAGTCTTTTTTTCACAAAGTCTTTTTGTGCATCCATGCCCCTTTTTTCTCCTTGTCTAGCTCAAAGATTTTGTTTTGTTTTGTTTTAGCCGTATTGGCATTAGGGCAATGGCGAAGGAAAGCTAGAGAAACAGACTTTCAGTTTCAGGTTTCAGCAGCATGTTTGCAGCCAACAACGCAGTATAATGCTTGAGCTGAAAAAGAATGGGATCTTGCTCAGCGGAATCCTGTTGTAGCCGTGTGTGTCCCTGTCTACAACAAGCAAGGTAAACAGCAACTAACTCTGGAACACCTCACTGGGCATGGGAGAACAGCAAAACAGAATCATAGAACCCTAGAGTTCTATGGCAGAACTAAAACTATGCTGTGCCATACAGAATCTCAGCTGTGGGGTCCACATGGATGAGTGAAGCTTTCAACTCTGTAAAAGCTCTACTCATGTTAGCCCACTGCTGCATATGGATCATAGAAGCAAAGAATTATAGAGTTGGAAGAGATCACAAGGGCCATTGAGTCCAACCCCTTGCCTTGCAGGAATACACCAGCAAAGTATTCTTGACAGATCACCATCCAGTCTCTGTTTAAAAACCTCCAAAGAAGGAGACTCCGCAACACTTTGAGACAGTGCATTCTGCTGTCAACTGCTCTTACCGTCAGGAAGTTCTTCTTAATGTTTAGATGAAATCTCTTTTCCTGAGATAAAGAGAAATCAGATAAGCTTAACTCACCAGCTTAAAATTGGAAGACAGGTAACAGTATTATTAGGCTGTATAAGTTGTATTAAATAAGATGTAAGTACCTGTATTTTGTTATGGAAGTGATAGCAAACTCTGCATAATAATGGAATACTGTCAAGCTAGCCAGAGCCTAGATCTTAAAAAGGGCAAACTAAGATTGGAGTATTTGAAAAATCTCCCATTCTTATTTGACAGACAGCCTGCCCTTGCATTTTATGTGATGTGACTTTCTATAAACTTATTCGATGGTTCAGTGAACTGAGTGTATTTGATGTTGTGTGTGATATTCTGTGGTAAATAGTGTGCTTTTCACACATAAGTGGGTGTGATATTTTGCCATTTTTAGCCAAAAGTATTGATCACAATTTTGTTCTCTTCAATAATGGAGAGGACAAAGTACATGTTTCACACAGGTCTTGGCAACTAACCATCTTAGAGTGCCTCAGAGTGATACTAGTAACCAGGGTAAATTTGAAAGAGTGTATTCAGTCTATGAATACCTTAAATCCTAAAAACATTTGCAGAAAGACTTGCTGCTACAGAGGTTATATACTGTGCTTATTTTATTTTATTTTATTTGGTTTGCTTTGGTTTCATAGCATAGGAAGGCATGGATGAATATTTAATGTTCATTGATGCCTTCATAATGAAATTCTGGATGAGTACATGGTTGTATGTGCCTGCATTCTCTCTTTCCTCTTTCAGTTGTTCACTGTCTTCACAATAGATATCCTTGCATGCATTAAGCCAGAGTTGCACATTACATCAAAACCAGTGTAAACTCCAGCATAACATCAGTTAACAAAACAGAACAGGCTAGAACAGGAGGCATGCATGGCTGTGATGATAATCTTGCATTGGATGGACGCAATTTAAATCCGTGTGCACATCACCTCAGTACATCTCCACTGGCAAGAATGTGTTTGTTGTTTAGTTTCCCTGCATCCAGAGACAACCATTGTCACTTGGTCATGTGAGAAGGAACAGAGACTTCATCCTAAGCATTTGCCTTCCTATGGAAATGTCCAGTGTGGAGAGGGTATTTTACTGTATGAGTTAGACAAACATTACAATAGCAACTCATTTTTCTATTGAGATATGAACACCCACTAAAAGGGACTAGTAGCAGAGAGCCTTCTTCATATTGCTTGATTTAAAAATCATGATTTAGTGCAGTCTTTGTATATCAATGTAAATAAAAATCCACACTGTAAAAGCTATACACTGCAGAATAACCATCTTATTTTTTAACACTGCAATCAAAAAGTACAATCTCTGTGAGAAAAAATATAAATTGCTTTTCTGAAATTGATTTTTTTTCTGGGAAGGTAGGCTTTTTTGTTGAGTCAGAACTTGACTAGATATCTTATCTGTAATTTTTGAAACTGGGAGAAATACTCTTCCCTTGTTCAGTTATGACAGGAGGTCTCAGTGAATATTTCCAGAAGGCAAACGTTATCTGATAGGATTCATAGCCTTGAGGTGTAATAACCCATGACCTCTCTTTGTCACCATGTATATCGAAAACTCCTCTGACATCTTGCATTAAGAAAACTGAACAGGAAATCAGCATTGTAGCTTGAATGAACCCCATTTTTTCCTTGAAGTTTACATTCTTTGGTAGTTGATTCAAACTTTTTGAGACATTTGATACTGAGTCAGATCATTGGCCAGTCTAGTATAGTACTGTGAAAACTAGATTTCAAGGAGGAGGTCTTCCCCAGCCTGCTATATTTAACTCCATAATTTCTCCAAACTCTATAATTTCTCCAAGCGTGCACACTATCATTGGCCAGGGAATTGGAAAAGCATGTTACTTGTAATGCAGCTTTGGATACTTTTTACAGCAACGAACTGAAATAGTGTTACTTTTTTGCCTGTTACAGCCAGGGATGTAATTCATTACTTTTCAGTGTAACATGGTGTGGGGTTTGCCTGTCATTACGTGTGTTCTGACTCATTCTGAGCAATGGCAGGGGGGAGAGAGTGCCTTGTCTTGGCTGCTTGTAGGTGCCTTGTCTTGATTACTTGTAGGCTGTGTGCAGCCAGTGAGGAGTATAGAAGCCAACAGCAAGGGAGGAAGGGGAGGAAAAGGAAGAGGAAGAAACACATTGAAAATATAGGCTACTGTAGAAACTCAGGGAATTTTTATTTTCCAAAATAAAAATTTAGAAGTTACTGGAAATTCAGTTTCTAGAAACTCAGAAACTCTTCCAAAATAAAACGTTACCCTGTCATTTCTGCTTTCTTCCATTCTTCCCAAATAAAAGAAAATGCTGTCACAGCCAGAAAAAGTAAGAGTCAGTATGAATGCATGGGTGGATGGGGGCTGTCTTAGAGCAGCATCACAGAATGCACAATTTCCTGGCTGAGTTGATGTGAGCCATGAGAAAGAGTTTAGAGAAGGATTGGGTTTGTCTCTGAACACCTGAGTCCATTACCTTTAGAGCAGTTGTTTCAGGGAGAAGGGAATGGGGATGAAGGAGAGACTCAGTGAGTGACTTCTTCTGCGTGTCCTACCAAAGCATCCATATGTAGTGCACATGATGTCCAGGGAACCAGTCTATGATGAGCCAGGATCTGTGAAATGCTACAGAGAGACTGTGGTAAAAGAGACAGCTTAAGCTTGTTCCTGTGTTGTTCATACCTGCTGCCTCTGTTCCCAGTGCGGCATTCCCTGGGCTAGCCTCGCTCCTTGGCCTTGGTGCTGAGTATGAGGTTTGAACAGGTAGTTCTATTCTGTGAAGTTTAGATTGCTGGTAATTCAACAAAACATGTGGAACTTCAGTATTCAAACAGTGGGTCATCAGTAGAATTGCCTGTTCTGGTGCACTTTCACATGACAGAATTATAGCACTTTTGATCTTTCTTTAACTGCCTTGGTTGCATCCTATGGAATCCTGGGGTTTATAGTTTTGTGAGACACTAGAACACTCTGGCTAAGAATTTTAAACACCCCTCCCTAAAATGCAAATACTAGAATTCTGTAGGTTACTGTTGTTACAGTTAAAGGGGAATCACAACTCTATAACTGTACAGAGTGAAAGAGCAGGCCTCTGTGTTCACCACAAGAGACTAGGGGAAGATCTGGTCCAGAAACATGGGAGGTGAGAGAGGATACCATGCAGCTACATGAGAATGCCCTATTTATGTGTGCGTGATGCATTTCCTGGAACAGGGAGCCCTCTTATAGGCCCTCCTATGCAAGAAGATCTATGGATAGATGGGATGGATGGAGTCTATTCAGTGCCCAAAGATATTTCACTGAGAGACAATACCTGCAATTTGGTGATATGTCTGTTGCAGGAATCAGAGCCAGCAATTCCAGGCCTTATCTAAACAACTTCCTGAGGCAAGAATGGGAGTGTATGCCTACCTGCCATTGTTGAATTGCAATTCTGATCAACCCAAGGTTGTGAGGGTAATGGGGTCTGTAGTATCTGGAGGCCAACATGTTCCCTGGATCTGGCTCCCTCAAAGCTATACATTATCATAATTTCATTTTTCAAATAACAGCTAATGAGATTTGTTTTGTCTTTGGTCAGATTCCAAGTACAAATCAATTACAAGCTTTTCCAGCATCATGCTTTTGCCTGCCTTGAGAAAAACAATCTTCATATTGTTTAAATTCCTAAATACTACTTACTGTCCTTGTGATTCCTCTCAAACATGGTGTGTTCACTTGTGGAAAATGATTTTTATTCATTTGTTTGTTTGTTTGTTTGTTTGTTTGTTTAAAAAATACTTAACCAAGTAAGTTAAAACTGCATTACCATGTTGTTTTCTGGTTTTAAGCGTATACTTCATGTGCTTACAACTGGTATTGTTTAGTTGAGGCCTCTGTCCCCAAATCAGCAGCTGTCATCTGTCTATTTGAATTAAGGACTCCAAAAACATTCAGCTAATCTTTACTGACAAGAAGAATCATGAAAATGCCCATAGCATAATGGCAGTTCACAAGCAGTTTAAAAGATACTGCTTGTGGTTGGATGTTCAAAGATCAACACTTTTCACATTCAGCTGGGATTCAGTGGCCGAGATGGCCAGGAGCAAAAAAGCTAAGGGTTCTGCTTTTACAGGTTGTTGATTGCCCACAAGGGAGGAAAAATGCTGGTTTCTGAAACTGAAAAACTCTAAATAAGTTTTGGCATTTCTGAGAATGATTCTTGCCCATCCTACTCTTTCACAGGTCCTTCCAAATGTTAGAATAAGGTCACCAATGGCAGCTGGAATAATTGTAACATCTGTACTTCCCCAGGCCTAGTGTGATATCAAACCACAGGTTTACATGCCCACCAGAATGTCAGAGTAGGATCACCATTGACCCCTAAAGTACTTGTAACTTGTAACTTCTCTATTATATTGCCTACTAGCATCCAGAGATCCATTTCAGATGGTTTCCTTTAATCTCACAAAGAGGCAGCAGAAATGGTTTCTGCCGCCCCTCTGTAGGTGGGGCCATGTGTTCTTCTTTACAGGGAACAATCCTTTACGTGAAGAACTGGTAGAAGTTAAGCCGGCCAGGCCATTTCATGTGGCCCTCACACCTCTCCTGTAGCTGTGGCACTCCCCCAGCCTGGTGAGCCTGATCTCCACATTGTGGGCCCCCAGCTGCAGGTATTCTGAAAAGGGGCCCAGCAGCCAGTGCTTGCGATCTGCTTCTACTTCTAACTGCTCCTCAGTCCAAGCCCCGCCATCAGAGCGTTGCCATGGATTACCATGGCAACATTCCGCACCGACAGAAGATCAGTGAGAAGTAGAAGTAGATCATGAGTGCTGGCTGCTGGGCCCCCCTTCAGAATACCGGCAGCTGGGGGCCTGCAATGTAGGGATTGGACTCACGAGGTACACAGAGGAGGGGGGAGGAGAAAGAGCTACGGCGGGAGCAGAAAGAGGCACACTTTGGATATACTGACCAATTCTATGACACTTTACAGAGGTATAGGGACCATAACACAATTATTTGTTCTGCTTGTCTCAGCTGGGACCAAAAAGTTAAACAAAGTTAATGTAATAAACAGTGCTTGGTAGTATTTGTCTGATTATTAAAAAAAATAACTTTCTGTTTTCAAAACTCATTTTTCAGTAAATTGTACAATACACTTGAATATCTGCTTCTAGTTTCAGAGCTAGTAATAACTAAAACCAGTAATAATCGAATGCAGAGGCAATTATTTAATATGATAAAAAAGTAGATACACTTATAGTCTTACAGATACAACTGGCCCTTTGAGGGCAACCACAATGCTGATGCATGAAATTGATGAAATTGAGATGAAATTGAGTTTGACACCCCTGATTAAGGTGTTATCTCTTTGAAGGGCTTGGTCTAGTTCAGCATTTGGAAATTAAAACTCCTGGAATTCCCCAGCCAGTATGGTGACTGATATAAAGGAAATGTCAGCAACGTACATAAGCAGAGTTCAGAGAAATTATTTTTGGACTTCTGTCTGGCCCTACTAACTGGGCAATTGTTGGAGTTGTATAGAAAAACAACTTTGCAAAACTCTGGTCCTGTCTAATATTACTTTAAAGAAAAAAAAAAGCATAAGAAGCATCAGAGGCCTTCAAGGTGAGAGTCAACAGTTGGAAGTTGGACATCACCTAGGCCATTTCCGCACTAGATTGTTATAGCGCTGTGATTCCACTTTCAATGTTCTATGGAATCCTAGGGTTTGCAATTTCGGGAGGGGCTGGCCTATTGTATGGTATTTCCCTTTAAATTATAGTACTTTTAATCTGATCTATGCATATAAATCAGCACACAAAAACTGTACGCAAACCTGAGGCCATTTCCGCACTAGCCTGTTATAGCGCTATGATTCCATTTGCAACACCCTATGGAATCCAGGGATTTGCAGTTTCGGGAGGAGCTGGCTGGCCCCTCCCGAAACTGCAAACCCTAGGATTCCATAGGATGTTGCAAGTGGAATCATAGCGCTATAACAGGCTAGTGCAGAAATGGCCTGAGTCTTCCTATTTTGGTGATGAATAAGTGGCCAGTATCCAAATGAGTAGAGGAAAATGCATCTGAAATTTGAATGAGTTTAGAAGCTAAGAAGAATTTTTAAGTGATGTTTTGTTGGATAATGACATCCCCAACTTTTTCAGTTGTCCCTAGGATTCGGTTGCAATCCTGTGCATGTTTATAAACAAGCCCTTCTTCTGTTCAGTGGCGCTGACTCCCCAGTGTGATCCTAAAGTGGTTGAGAACACTTAAGCCAAACTTATAAATCAGTGGAGGCTTAAAAGCACTCTGGCTTGATATGGCCAAATTCATTGCATCAAGGAAAAGCTATTAAGTCTGCAGCTTGCCTTCATCTCCAGCCACCTCACAAGAATAAAATCAAAGGATTTTCCCATAAAAGTGCTAATGGCTTCTGACATGAAGAATTCATTTCCAACTTTTGGTGCTAATTTGCATTTGAGTTCAATTATACGCTGTCAGACTAATCCACTTAGCCGCAGTTTCTGTCATTTGTGTTTCATTCTTGTTTGGTGTTCTACTGTGTGTGTGGGTTTTAAACAGGGCGTAGCTTATAAGGGATCATTACAATAGCCTTAAAGCAATGATTATGCCATAAATATTAGCATATAAATGGACAGGAGCACAGCCTAGATGGCATTTTAATCCACATTAAAACTGGAGCTTGGCTATAAATTCTAGCAGTATTTGCCAAGCAGAGTCTGGAATTTAAACGGGAACCTTGCTGTGCTCAATTTCATATCGCAAATCCTTTGCCACTTCACGGATATGGCATCATAGTAAAACATCTGATTATTAGAGAAGCAGTCAGAATTGTAGTGTGCAAAAGTGTTTTGCATGCATAATATTGCCTATGAAAATAGCCAGTAAGATAGAAAGATGGTGGCTGGGAGTTTGGAAATTTGGACTGTGATCTCCTCACTTCTAGTGTGAGTGAGATGCAACTGGCTGTAATTGCAGGCCTCCTCAAGAATTCATTTGATTCTAAGAACTGACAGATATATCTACCATGAAATAAACTTTGTTGATGGTGAATCGACGCAGCAGGTAGCATGCTTTAGCTGATGTGTTCCAGCATCGCTTTGCAGCAAGTGGTAGAATCAGGCCCCTAAACAATACATTCTACCCACCCTATCCCACTCCTGATAATAGGTTCCCCAGGCTGGGGTGCATGCACATGCACACATACATACTGCCATGAGGTCAATGGAAGATAGATCACTGAGGTTATATAGTGAAGAACCAAACAGAGGAAATTGAAGTGTGCAGGTGGGACTCCCATCCTAATTGCTGTAAGAACAATATAAGGATGCTGCTAACAGGAAGGTTTATTTCCTCAGTCCATTTCCAGACTGGAACTTTCAGGCTGAGGTGAAACTATCCAGCAGGAGCTGCTAAACAGAATATAATGCTTTCAACCCTTCTGGTCAGCTGATAACATTTAGCCAGGATGCTAACAAGGATTCTAAAACTCTTCTGCCTGGAAACCAAGGCCAGACTCATTAGACATCCTAACCCCTATACCATGCTAGAATGTGGCACTAACTAGACCGCTCAGATATAATGCTGGCATCAGGAGCCAGCCTTTCATCTACACTACAGACTACACTTGTCCCCCCGCCGAGATTAATATCCAGAAAGCCCTGGCCAGAAGAAGAAACCAAGTAACAGGAAAGGTAGTAGCTCAGTGATGGTGTACATACTTGGCTTTCAGAAGGTGCTAGGCTCAATCCCCATCAATATTTACAGCTGACCCTCTCTTTTGCAGGACCCCTGCAAAAGTAGGAAAACAGCAAATATCAAAATGTGTGTGTGTGTGTGTGTGTGTGTGGGAAGGGGGCCAAGGCACGGTGGGGAGACTGGGCACCCAGGGTCCAAACCAAGTCAGGAAAAGAGAGGGGAAGAGGGTGAGTCAGTATGATGGCTCTGTATTTCCTCTCTCATACATTTCCTTCCTTGGGTGTGTGGGGGACATTGGGAGAGAATTTGTGGTGCTAAGAAATTGGACTGTGAGTTGTTCTTAGCTGGCCAGGCAGTGCCTGGTGGAAGAGGACCAGAGCCCAGGTTTTTAAAAGGCTGTGCGGCCTGATTGGAGCCGCTGAGAGGAAAGGTCTCCCAAGAAAAGAAGTGCCTGTGAAAGTTAAACCTGCAAGTGCTGAGGGCCAATTGTAATTGGGGGGGGGTGCTTCCTGCAAGGAAATATTTATTTAATATTTATTTAAGAGATATTCTGCCTCAGATGCCCTGATGCTCTTGATATAAAGGAGAAGGGTGCCCTTTGCTGCTCTGTCTCAAGCAGCAGTCAAGCCTGCCAAAGAGTCTTATGTAAGGGTACCAGATCTATGGGAACACATAACTAGAGATTTGGGAGTTTTTCATTCATTACAGCATGATGAAGCAGTGATAAGATTATAAAATGTTGGCAGATGTAAGCAAAGAACGTGCTAGAACTGTGTTTTGAAGTTTCATAAATGTCTTTAAGAAGCAGGTGGTGACACTTGAGATAAAGGCCACACAATCAGTCCATTGGGTGACTCTGTGCAGGTTGCAATGTTGTAAATGCAGTGTTGGTGGATGAGCAATTTCTTCATTGTCATCAAATTGTTCTAACCTGTAATCAGCTGGACTTGCTCAGTGTTTTCTGCAAATGTTGCTCTAATCACCATCCCATTTGTTTCATCCTTGGAAAACCAATGAGCCCTTTTGGCTCTCCTCAGCAGGGGAGAATGTTAGAGAATAAAACTCAGGCTATTTCTCCACTTGCTTCAGAGGTCAAGCAGAAGATTTACCTGTCAAATTCCCAAGAGCGATCAGAAAAACACCTGGATTCATCCACCCTCTTGGTGAGCACCATATTGATCAATTCCCTGCAGAGCCTCTGAGTCCCACAAAATCTAAACTATATTGGGTAGTGATCCATCCATGAATACAAGACTATGGAAGTTTCCTCCCCAAGCACAAAAAATAAGGCCTAGTTTACCCTGCACTCCTAAGACTGCACCAGGTAGCCCAGGAAGGAGAAGACCACTGAACAATGCCATGAGCCACATAAACACCATTCATCCCAAGCACTCACTTTCAGATGCAGACTCCATACTGGTAGCCTGCAGGACCAGTCACCTGGTCAGGATGATATAATTGTGATTGGACTCTGCATCTCCACCTCTCTGCTCCCAGCTCTTGTTTGCTGCAACACAGACAACCTAAGTTGAAAATATTTACTTCTACAGTAAATAGGTATCCATGACAGAAGCCAGGTAAGTGTGATTATAGGATCTGGAATAGTTGTTCAGTGATTAGGTATTCAACAGAAGCATCTTTAACTCAACAAGACTGTTGCGATGGCTATTTAGGCTCTCAGAAATGATAGTTTATGTCCAGGTTGAAAAGTAGTACACCAAATATGAGTGTCAGCATCAGGAATTTGCCAGTTGCAAATTGCCTTATTCATAGTAGAATCAGGTTGTTCATAAGGGAATTCTACTTTGCCAAGTGTCTATCCAGGTTTGGGGGTTCCATGTCATTGGAAAGATTGGCCAGAGTCAGATTCATAGTGTTTGGTTTGGGATATGCATGGAGGCTTGGAGAATTATCTTTCCAGAATGTAGGTACTAGAAAGTATTTTAAAGTGTTTCATCCCAAAACAAAGTTATTGTTTTTGTTTTCTTTGTAACTATTCAGAAGCACAAACAAAATTTTACATTAAAATAAACAATGAAAGATTTTCAGCAAAAGCTGTTATTTTAAAGGGATCGTTGTAATTATTTTTTTTTATTGTTGTTGCCCAGGTATGCTGATGGTGTTCTAGTGGACACTAAAAGAATGGTGTGAAAGAATTATGTTCCAGTACAAAGGCTGTTTCTAAAGTTGGTTTAGATATTTATTGTTTTATACTATACTGATATACCCTTGTGTGCCCATGAAAAAGAAAAACAACAGCAGTTCTGAGGGAAAGCCATTCTCAATGATTAATTTTATTTTATTTTGATTTATCTTAATTTCAAAGTAAACTTTTTTTTTGGTACAAAACTGGTTGTCAGTGGTCCACAATACTGCTCTCTTGCTAGCAGAGAACTGGAGAGGAACCCAAGGCATTAAGGAACTGTGGAATAACAGTAAGGTGTAACTGACAGTGTCTGCTTATTCCTGGCTGCTCTTGGTTGAAGAATGGAACAAGAGGTCAGGCTGTCAGATCTGAGCCAACTCATAATGCCTGGACCATCTTTCTGATTTATGTAGCTGAGATATGGAAAACTCAGCTTTGTAACAAACTACACATTTCTGGCCTATGAATAGCTGCATCAATAGAGAAAAGTTGCTGTCTTTTCCCACCTTTCTGGAAAAATTCAGAATTTTCCCCCTTTTAGTTAATCATTGTTTGGCATGTTATCAGGACACAGAACTGTGTTTAAGATTAACTAGTATATGTGTGTGTGTGTGTGTGTGTGTGTGTGTGTGTGTGTGTAAAATAATATATATATAATAGTCAAAGTTTGTGAGTTTGTCTGTGTCGGGCAGTTGAAGACCTCATATGATTGGCTGCCTGTGAAGATTCTGTGGAACCCTGGAGTTTGCAGTTTAGGGTGGGGCCTTTAGAATTCTCAGCCAGAAAGCTCTTGGGCCTGGCCAGTTGCTATGGAGGCGAGGCCTAGTGTCAAGAAAGAGGAGGACAGTGTATTCCCTCAGAAACTGAACCTCTGTATGTTAACAACTCTGAATACAAACTGGATTGGGGAATATGGAGAAAAGTTACAGGTACTGAGCAACACAGTTTGGGGAATTAGAGACACAGGATATCAAATCTGTGTATTTCAACTGCATCTAATTCCTAAAGCAAGGTAAGGTAACTCCTAAGATATTTTTAAAAAGTGTTACCTATGAGAAAATAAAATTTTGGGCAACACTGGGTAATACACTAGTGTACACACACACACACACACACACACACACACACACATAAAACTATAGTCATCTAAAGTCAGATTCAGAGTCCATGGTTTGAAGTTGGCTTTTTTGAAAGTAATAATGGTTAATGTTAACCCCAGGTTGTCAAATTGGACTATGTGGGAAAAAATTAAGTGGAATCAGAAGAGTCCATGCTCCCTCTCTTGGCCATGTGGGAGAGGGAAGAAGGAGCACACAAGCCTGAAGTGTGCCACTTAGTACAGCTTGTTCTTATCATACTTAAGCATGGTTTATCTTGTTCTTTAAACTTAGCCAATATCTTTATGAAAGTGAATTTTACCCTTTGGGGTGAGATAATGTAGGAACTTTGCTTTACTGCTGTAAAAGCAGAGAAACATTGTAGTTTTCCAGCTCCAAAGCTATAGTGTAAAAGTCTTTGAATACATATGAATATAATCAACTCTGGCATACTGCTCAATTACATTCTGTAACAATGTAATCTACTTTATTCCTTTGCTTAGAATTTCCTTTCATATCAAGCACTTCGGCTATCAGGTCTTGAAATGCAGTGTAAAAGGTTATGTGCCCTTCCTTCCTCCAGAAACTGCAATGAAAGGTATGTTAAATTTGCAGATGATTTAGAAAGCAGGTGCTTATCTCTCACTGTGCTGTGCAGTTAGATACCACATCTGCTATATTATTAGTATGCCCTCATAATCTGTAGTTCATAAGGCTGTTACATCTCAACTTCTCAGGAGCAAGAATCTCTTTATATCTAATACCAAACCTTGGGAGGCAGCCAGGTAACAATGCCAGAGTTTTGACTCCCGGGATTAAATTTCGAGGAAGTGATAATATGAGCACTCATGTAGGCATAATCTGTTTCTATTTCTGAAGTGAAATAATCATCAGGCATGCACTCTTGGTTGATTTCAAGCCCTTTGGAGTTCACAAAGCTTCATACTGTGTTTTGATGAGGAGGTTTCTCAATATTCTCCAGCTTCTGCAGCCTTGCAGGCTAGCTGTCTGTCAGTTTGGCATTTAATTGGGCCTAGCTGTTAAATAGAAAGAGACAGTGCATACTCTCATAGTGGAGGGACAGAAATTGTGCAGAAAAAGATTGCTAGTAAATTGCTAATTCATACATCTGGTCTAGAGCAATGTGCAGTATAGCTAAATTCTCAAATCCATCTTTCCCTTCATTGAATGCAGGTTCAAGTTTGTGAGTGTGTTGCAAAGGATACCAAATGAGCCTATGTTAATTCATTAAGATATGAGACCCATCTTCGAATAACATTGACACATACTCCAACTGTCCAGATTTGGCAGGAATGGTCCCTGTTAATCCTCTGTTGCCCCACTTTTTTAGCCACTTTTAAAATGTCTTAGATTCCCTCTCAGCTTACTTCAGTTGCTGCAAACTGAATTCAAAATGTAAAAGTTGTTTGCACTCAGAATCTTGCAGAATCTTGTCCTTCCCTGTAGATTCAGGCAAAAGCAAACCACTGCAGCCTTTCCTAGCTTGTGCATTCTTCCTCATTAAAAACTTTTGCCATCTTGACCACATTGATGTTTCTTAACCCACACGTCTTAGTTTTCATCTGTAGAATGTTGGAGGGTATAGATTGAAAGAAGTGGCTTATTGTTACTTACAAAGCAGAGGGGATTTATGTATATATGTACCCAAACTGGTTCTGACATTGTAGTCGTTTTGGGCACCAGTTCAAGACAATTTTGACTGTCCAGGTATTTCAGATGGTTTTATTAATGTGTCATATTTGCATAGTTTGTATGATAGTTATTTGAACCATTTTGATAGTGCTTGTTATTACAGTTTTTCATGTCTTGTACACACCCCTGGAATCTATTTCAGTGAAGGGCAATTAAATTTATACTTTAAGTAAATAGGCATTTGCAAAATTCAACATGCAAGTAGGTGGGATTTTTTGGTGCAGTCTAGTGTCTCTTAGGCAAAAACAAACAAACAATACATGAGCCAGACCATGTAGGCCAGTACAGCCCACTTTCCACATTCATGGGTTTGATTTTCAGGAATTTGATTATTTGCAAGGCATGTGTGTGCCTTCCCCCGTTCTCTTCCTTCCATTCCCTTGTATTTTGCCAGGCATGGAAAAGGAAGGCAAGCATGCCTGGACAAAAGGCAAAGGAATGGGGTGGGGACAAAGCACACATGCACCTTCCTTCTCCTCTCCAGGGCTCCACCTCCCATTCCATTGCCTTTTGCCTGGCTTTGAGAATGAGCACCAAGGCAAAAAGGCAAGGGAATGTGGTGAAGAGAAGGCATGTGCACATCTTTCTCCCGACGATGCTCCCTCTTCCATTCCTTTGCCTCTTGCCCAGCACTGAGAAGGAGTTGAGAAAGCACACCAAGGAAAAAGGCAAAGGAATAATGGGGAGGAAGGCATGTGTGCCCCTTCTCCTCCAGTACTTCCTCTTCCCATTCCCTTGCCTTTGGCCCTGGTGCGGAGAACATGCACTGAGGCAAAAGGCAAGGGAATGGGGGGAACCCCACAAGGGAATTGAGAGATATAAAATATATTTTAGTTTCTGCAGTATTATTAACATATATGTATTAGCTTATAAGTGTGACACATTTCAAATATATTTACACACATATGCTTTGGTATATTTTGTATTTGAGCTTTTCTGGTACAATGAAGTCTAGGAGGCATATTTTTGGAATTGGCAGCTGAGCAGAGGGAGGGCCTCCCAAGGCCTTGACTTTCCAGGTGCAGGGAAAGAAATAGATAAAGATAGATACAATAGATAAAGATGAGGTCCTCCTATCTTGGGAGGCAAGTCTGAAGGACAAGACTGTGAGGAGTGAAAGGTTGATAAGAAATACAAGACAGGAATTTGGACTGCTTAGCAAAATGGGAGGTTAAGATCTGTTTGATGGGCATTTTGGAATTACTAATGAGAATTAAGAGACCACGAAGGAAAAGTGTGATTATGTGCAGGGAAGGGGGCATGTAACTTGTTAGGCAATTCTGATAGGTTGTGACCTCTAGGGATCCTGGCCAATTAGGTCCCAAGAGGGGTAAAATGTGGGTGATTTCATGGTGGGGGTGTCCTTCTCTCTTGAGATGCACCCGGCTCTGCAGAGACGAAATAATAAACATCTGATGCTTCAGCCAATCCTGTGTTAAATTGTTTTATGAGTCTTATCAGCTATTTCTGACAGGAATGGGTAGGGGAGTGGAGGAGGAAGTTATTTGTGGTTTTTCCACTTTCATGAGGGTTCTGCTCACCAAACTGTCATGAAAGTGGAAGGGCCACCGTACTGTCAATTCTGACTGGCAATAGCTCTCCAGGTTTCCGGCCAGATTCCTCTCTAGATCTACCTGAAGATATCTGGTACTCCTTTGGTGACCTCTAATCCAAGTACTTACCAGCTTTGCTTCTGAAATCATATGAGATCAGATGTGTTCAGGGTACGGTTGTACTGTTAAGTAGATACCAGCACAGGAGGTACAGTGTCATTTCTTTTTCAGTGTGACTTTTTCTGTAGAGCCATCAGATGTTGGAGCAGAGATTTTTATTTTAAATGCTTGTCTCTGGCTGGGAACCTTTTGTCAAGTCTTCCTGCTTTGATTCAGAGGATTTCCTCACCCTCCTGCTCCCTGGACTGAGTCCAAATTCTGCTCCTCTCATTCTCTCTCCTCCAGTTATCTCCCTTCTCAACCATCATTCCAACTCTTCCTTATAGCTCAAGGGCAAGGACCCCTGTTGCCAATGCTTAGACGTTCACACATACACACAACCACAGGGAGCTGTAAGCTGGAAAAGTATAGCTGTAGTACTGCACATCTTTTATGTTTTTACTTCTGTAGTGCCACAGTGCTGTGCTATCATAAAATGCTTCTGTGGAGATCATTCAAAATATAAGTCCTCACCAATGGCAGATTCAGGGTTTACCTGGCAAATTTTGACAAGAAAGATTATGGTGAGGAAAGGACCAGAACGAACAATAGGAAGCTGCCTTATACTTAGGCAAATGTTTGTCCATCCAGGCCAAGATGGCAGACTCTGACCACACGCTCTGCCACTGAATTATGGTCCTTCACTCACTCTCATTCCACCCTCCAGCATATCACAGATTAAAGCAGGAATACAAGTATACTTCAGTTAATGAAGTAGATATTTTCTTGGGCATTAAATCTTTAATAGAAGATTTGGTGCCAGACATAGAAGTAACAAGGTAAGAACAGGGATACGTTCTTTATAGGGATGGGCCAACCAAATCCTCGAATCCTGGGTAAGGATTCGAGATTCCCAAATCCAAATCCCTATGCCAAAATAGGCAAACGAAATCTTTCGAATCCGCCAACTAAATAGATTGTTGGAGACCGGAACACCTGAAAACCAAGGAGACCAGGACACCTGAAAACCAGGGAGATCAGGATGCCTGAAAATCTGGGAGACCATATGTACAAGGGAAGATAGTAAGTAGGTGTGGTTTTCCCTTGCAGTAATAATGGCCTTTGCTAACAATTTCACAAATTACATCTGGGCTTATATTCTAAGATATTTAAATTGAACGTTTTGTAGTTAAGTTCAGTACTTGACTGGAAGCTACAGGCTTGAGATTTCAAGGACAGCTGAAACATTCCTTTGCATAGCTCCCTTGCAAACCTCTTTCAGATACAGTTCTGGGCTTTGGAGTTTTACAAGGGGTCACAGCCTTCTCTGCCAAAGTGTACTGGTGCATCATCAAACTACAAACCCCGGGATGCCAGAAGGAGCTATGCAAAGAAAAGCCAGTTTTGACCTAGATTCTCTCTCTATTGTAGTATGTGGCCCTGTTTACACAGGCAGAAAAATGTGGGATTAATCCGCATTTTCCTGCCTGTGTAGAAAGGGCCTTCATGTCATTTTCAATCCAGGGAGATCCTGAGGCAAAACTGTGACAATTGTCTTGGCCAGATTTCTTCAGAAGGAGGTTTGCTTTTGCCTAGGCTTTTGCTAAGGCTGAGAGAGTGTGTCTTGCCCAAGATTATCCTTCTTTCCCTTGCTTTTTAAACTTTTTTTTTAAAAAAAAGGATTTGAAAGATTCGAGATTTGTGAGATTCATGGATTCCCAGAACCTTCCAAGGATTCAGATCCAGATAATTCTGGATTCATCCCATCCCTAGTTCTTTACCACAAAAAAGAAAGAAAGAAAGAACAATTCAATATACTTCTTATTCAAACTAAACATATGCATGTCTGAAATGAAATAACCAGGTCAGATGGGCCTTGCAGAAGTAAAGAAAAGCGTTTTAAACTTTCCGGAAACCAGTTGAAAGGTTCCTTCCAAAATGCACGTAGGGATGCTTTTTTTTCCACCAGCCTCCACTTTTCTTCCGATTTCTGCTTAGGTGATTAAATTCACAGATCTGTGCTTTTGTTAACATGCTGAGAGTAGCTGGTAAGAAAAAACTTATCTGTGTTTCCCACTTCTCTCAGTTCTTCTGTTCATGCATGCTCAGTAAGGGATGCTTTTTACCTTGCTGTAAAGCTCAGGCTTTACAGCATTGTTTACTGCAGGCACACTGCTGTAAACCAAAAGTGAAATTTTGGTTTCATCAGCCCTCCTTCACCATCTTCCTAATGTTGATGCTACTAAAACCTTTCAACTGGAGGACAAAGAGAAAAGGGGGGAGGGAGTTGGGAGGCACAAAATACTTTGGTGAAAAGGAACTTCATTGTCAGAGGCTTTGGTAGCTGAGGTATGCTTGTATTGCTCAGCTGTCTTAAAAGAATTTGTATTCTGTAAGGCAAGATACATCAGATAAATATAAAGAAAAAAATCTTCCTTTTTGTCTCATCCTACCTTATCTTTTCTTCTTCTTCTTAACTGATAGTTTAGGACAGGAGTAGGCATCTTCACATTTATTATTCCCTTCATCCCCTATGGGCTCTGATGGTTTGTTGTGGAGCAGCTGAAGAGATGCCATATAATTTCCAATTGTTGTTTTCATTTTTGATATATTTTAGGCAGTTTTGGGGTAACAGTTTCTCCAGCCTTCCTTCATCATCCTCCCAATGCTGATTTTTAAAAAAATACAAAACAAAATATCCAGCTTGACAGAGGAAAAGAAAAAGAAAAAAGACTTTGCTATGTGAAGTATGCCTGTAGTGTGGCATGTGTCCAGGATATGGGCCTGGTGCTGAAAGACTCAAGCTTGCTTGGTTTAGCAGGAGGAGTATAGACAATTCACATTAGTGTGACATGTTCAGGAAGCAGGAGGACTAACAACAGTGCCTACAAGAACAGAAGGTGAAACCAAGCCAACCCAATCACAGCCTAGAAGGCAAGCCAAAGGCAAAACACATCTATATACTCAATACTGTCAAGGATTTAAGGCATTCATATCATGTACAGGTTATTGCACAACACACCCATCCTATTCTGAAGCTGGGGATAGCTGAGAGTGTTAGAGAGTTAGCCCAGATTAATCAGCACATCCATGTCAGTAAGAGCATATGCACAAACACCATTATACAGTTTTCTTCCCATCATCTTCTCATGCTCGCTCTCTCTCTCTCACACACACATACATACACACATGCATGCGCACACAGAGTACATTATAAAAGTCCTGACAAGGTAGTTTACAGCAACTTTAAAAACCATAAAATCAACAAGTAATCCATATTTAAAACTCAACATATTAAATACTCTGCATCCATAGCACAATTTATGTCTGCATATATCATTAACAGAATGTTGGCCTATGTATGATTGGGAACTAGGGGAAAGGAAATGTGTTCTGCCCAGAACCTAAACAATGTATTTGAACATCTGTGGAGAGCCAGCATACTGGAGTAGTTTGAGCATTGGACTATGACCCTGGACCCTGGACTATGACCCTGGAGACCAGAGTGTGATTCCTTGCTCAGTCATGGAAACCCACTGGATGACCTTTGGCACATCGCACACACTCTCAGCCCCAGAAAACCAGTCACATAGGGACCGAAGGGGGCAATTCGCTCTGGACAGCAATCTTTTTGGGGAGTCCTGGCTCATAGCCACGCCCCCTGCCCCCCTCCATGCGCTCCAAGCTCCACTGCTGCAGGAACCCTATATTAGGTTCACTTTAGGGTCACCATAAGTTGGAAATGATTTGAAGGCGCACAACAATAACAAGAGAGCCTTAGAGACTTTCTGCACTACACTGTTATAGCACAATTATTCCACTTTCAACATCCTATGGAATCCTGGAGTTTGCAGTTTAAGGAGGGATGTTTAGAATTCTCAGCCAGAGAGTTTTTGGGCCTCAATAAACTACAAACCCCAGAATTCCACAGGATGTTGAAAGTGCAATAATAGCACTATAACAGTATAGTGTGCAAAGGCCCTTAATGGACACACAGCAGGACCTCTCTAGTGTATACAGTGTGATAACATCATCTGTGAGTGCACCAGGGTAATGACAGGTCCTGTTACCCTAATTTCGGGGGCCCCTCGGCGGACACTTCACTGTGCTCCACGTGATGGGGAATGGAAACTATCCAGAACACAAGCAATAGCACTGCAAGAGGCAGGGTAACCTAGCAGGGTCTTTTTACCCAGTGTTTATGGGGTCAGGCCAAGCCAAAAACCAAACCAAAATGTCTAATAAATAATTTTATTGAATGCAAGTCTCACACACTCATGCACACATGCACCCAAGAGCTATTAAGAAGCAAAAGAGAAGAAATTGGACAGAGGAAGCATTGAAGGGGTGTTGTTGGGGTAATACTGCACCTTGTCCTGAAGTCCTGGGTCCGAGAGGGCAGCAAAGAGTGGGGCTTAGCACGGAGAGGGCTGAGGGGATTGCTCAGCAAACGGAGCGATGGTTGGCTGGGGTGACTGGGAGCAATCCAAAGAAACACTCAAAAACTGGGACTGTTTGTAGGGGAAAAAGTACCTGGAGGACTAATCCTTTCCCGGGGAGAACAATGAGTGTTGCAGTGGGCATGAAGCTCCACACTGGTAATTTCCGTTGCGTGATGGGATTGTTAGGTGTTGCCAAAGTCTCCAGATCTTCGGCTGTGTTTTGTGGTGTGACTTCTGGTCCCCGCCTGATGGGATATTTGCTCAATTTGAGGCATACACGCTAATCCTCTCAAGTCAGCGTCTTGGAGCTGAGGACCCTTTCTTTATTGGGGGTTTGCTCATCTTGAGGTTTCCTGGGGCTACGTGACGGGGGGGTTTACTGGCCTCACCTAGTTTTCGGTCTCTCGAATGTGCCTGCCTACGTGCCCGTCCGAGTGACCTCTCAGGCACACAGAATAGTTTAATATTAAAATTGTAGGCCCCGGGATAGGGTTTCTCCCTCGGAGTAACAGTCCCTCTGCCCATATTTTAGCAAATAAATGAGGTTATGTGGAGGCTTTCCAGACATTGTCTTCTTCCTTTTCTTTTTCTTATTCCTATTATTAGATAACATTAACGTAAGACAAGTTAGAGGATGAAGAAAATAATCAAGCATTGATTTCCTTTTCTCTGATACCATCCCTACACCACAACAACCACATACCTTCTAATATTTCATAGCTGATAACTGGGACACATGTGGCCGAGCAACACAGAGGGTGATCAAGATACAGAAGTTGTTAATGAGGAAGAACGCACAAGCTAGGAGAGGTTGCAGCATTTTGCTTTTGCCTGAGCTTCTTGTGAAGGGCAAGATTCCACCTATTAGCTTCCCCACCCCTCCAAGCTGAATGCAAACTACTTTGGCATTTTGAACTCAGTTTGCAGCAACTGAAGTAAGCTGAGGACAAAGGGGAAAAGTTGGAGGAGGAGAGCCAAGTGGGACATTTTAGAAAGGGGCTGAAAAACTGGGACAGCAGGTTAAGTGGGACTGTCACTGGCAAATCTTGGCAGTTGGAAGGTATGTGAAGGCAATCAGTGTCCTTATTCGTAGGCCATTTCCGCACTAGCCTGTTATAGCGCTATGATTCCACTTTCAACATCCTATGGAATCCTGGGGTTTGCAGTTTTGGGAGGGGCTGCCTGGCCCCTCCTGAAACTGAAAACCCCAGGATTCCAAGTGGAATCATAGCTATATAACAGCCTAGTGCAGAAATGACCATAGATGGATGATAAATGTTGCGGCTGATAAGTAAAATAAATTTGTGATACAGACAAAAGAGAAGGTATAAATTGATCCATTTTTTGGTTCTTTCACATTTTTTTAGATACCAGGCTTAAATAAAGGTCATTTTCTCCTTTGTTTGATTTTAGTTTATTGATTCATTTCCTTTTGTTAGCAGACAGTCAGAGTTTGCTATGGCTGTTGAAGCAAAGTATGTTCCACTTCATCGTTGCCAGTTAAAAAGAGATTTTTTTCAATAAATTATAGTGACAGTTTGAATGTGTTTCATGCTGGCTTCACAGTCAGATGCCATGTCTGTAATTAACTTCATTCACAGCTGTGATTTTTTTTAATGTCTTCATGAGGATTTTTTTAGAAAATTATATAAAGTCACCAAAATTATGTGGTTCCTCAGTCCTGGCTCTGTTTACTCTGAAGCAGATCTATTTGGGATAGGCTCTGTTTTCTAGATTTTGCTTTTAAAAAAAAACCTTTGAATGCAGGTAGTGTCATGTTTTGAGGATTGGCCTATGACCATGGACAGTAGGGTTTGATTCCCTGCTCGGCCATGGAAGCCCACTGGGTGACCTTGGGCGCATCACATACTCTCAGCCCCAGAAAGACACACAACAACAAACAACAAAGATGGACTCTTCTGATTCATGAAATCCAAAACACTTATTAGGAGTCTTAAATGTACCCAAGTGTCATTCTTTGTAAACTTGTGCCTTGAAAAGATAGTATTATATTTTAATACATATACGTATATTTTCATTTCACAGTAACTAACAAATCAGAAGATTTGAGTATTATGACAAGATATTGCTGCTTCTGTCTTCTAAAACTGCTTTAAGGGAAAGCCCTTTTACTCACACCTTTTTTTTCTCCAAAGGAATTGAACAAGGCATCTTTATTTTATTTATTTTATTTTAATGTGTCCTGCCTTTCTCCTAGTATGGGACCCAGGCTGGCTCACAGCAGAGGTTAAATCAAATTACAGGGGGAAAAACCAAGCATAATAGTAAAAGCAATTTTTAAAACCATTAAACAAATTATTATTTTAAAAACAGCACTGATTCTAAACTATTTTAAAGTATTTAAAACATAACAGCATGGGTAAAAACACATCAAATTTTAAAATATGTCAATTTTGCATGTATATTTTTGTCCTGTTAGTTACTCTTACACTCTAAAATGATTAGCTTCTTGTCTAATATGTTTTTAAAAAAAAATCATTTCTTTGTATATGTGAATGGCAATGTGCAAAAGAAGGGGAGACAAAAAAAGAAAATATTGTCTATTGGCGCATGTGTGTGTGTGAGTACACATTCAATAGTAATTAATTGTTTGAGGCAGTTCTTTAATTCTGGTGCCAAGTTAATTTGAAGTTTCCATTTTTGCAGACAGATTTCTGTGAAGAGATTCTGCATAATCAAAACTCCAGAAATCTCAAGATACATTGACATAACAGTGCAACCATTAATGTTTTCAAGATGTTGAAAAGTGATTAGCAGAACACTTAAAAAAGAAAATCTCTACTTAGTAAAATAAACAATATTGACAGACAACATTCTGTTTACTATTATTTGGATTTTAAGTATAGTAATCCCTTCTGTCTGTCTAACTGCTCAGCATTTTGGCACATATCACAGAAAGAATCTTAGGAATATTGTTTTAAGATATCCAAAGTTCAGAATTACTTTATAAAATATTAAGGCTTGGAGAGTCTGTAGCAAAAACAGAGGTAAGCATAGAGGAAAAAAAAGATTGTTAGATAAACTGGCCACGCAAGGTGCCAAACCTTTTGCTTAGCATACTGAAATCTCATAAAGCTGGAACATAATTATTATTAACTGGTATTTATTTCTGAGAATTTATCAAATGAATGCTGTGTGTTTTGTGTGTCAGTGGAGTGATCTTGGCTGTTTGTGTCTTGAGGTATTGTAGAGTGGTTAGATGTCTTGCTTTGCAGAGAGTGATCCTCTGCTGAAGGGCAGCTACTTATTTGAAGAACTGCCCAGTCTTAAGTCTAGACTAAAAATTTAAAAACCATCAGAAAGGGGAGCAGGGCCAGTGAGGTTGCCCATCAATATCTAGCATCTTGAAGCATAGTGAGGAGACATTCAGGTCCTCAGATCACAGTCTTCTCCTCTGTGGTACTGTATTTCTCTTTTAACTACAGTATATGTGGAAGTGACCAAAATACCCTAAAGACACTAGATTCCATCTGATCTTGGAAGACAAGCAGGGTCAGCCCTGGTTAGTATTTGGATGGGAAACAACCAACAAATATCAGGTACTGTAGATCACATTTCAAAGGAAGGAACTGGCAAAACCACCTCTGAGTGTCCTTCGCCTAAGAAAACCCTGTGAAATTCATGGGGCCACCATGATAACTCTGTGAAATAAAGAGTCCTTTCACCACTCACAACTTACAGTTTTATGATTCCTCTTTAACTCTATGGAATCCTGGGGTTTGCAGTTTGATGAGATGCTAAGAACTCTCTAATTGAAAATTCCTTAAACTGCAAATCCCAGGATTCCATAGGGAGTGGTGTAGGAATGGGGGGCGGGGGCGCTTTGCCCAGGCAGCAATGTTTTGGGAACGTCCCAGCTAGTAGCCACACCCCCACATGCCCTGGCCACGCCCCCACGCACTCTGGCCACACACCCCCTCCACACACTCCAAGCTCCGCCACTGTCCAGAGGATGTTATTATGGATGTTGTCACAGAACTTTTCCATAAAATATGGATTTTATATATCCCTCCATATCAGTTTAGGGAAGTGCTTGGTCCAAACGATAACAGTTTTTCATCTGTGTATTAGTCTAGGAAGCATGAATTAGATTGCTTTGCTTTAGTAAAAGATGAAAGATTTATATGATGTGAAGAGAAACTAGAGTTAAATTCAGAGCAAACAAAATTGTCCAGGATTGGCATACACGGAACTGTTCTGAGAATAAATCTGGGGAAGGAAAACTCTGTCCAGGTGTGATAGATCTTACCCAGGTAAGAAAGACTGTGCAAATAGGATTGTGAACCTTTGAGGGATTCGTGGCCATTTCTGCACTACATTGTTATAGGGCTATTATTCCACTGTCAATGTTCTATGGACTCCAGGAGTTGGCAATGTAGGAAGGGGCCTTTAGAATTCTCAGCCAGAGAGCTCTTGGGCCTCAGTAAACTGCAAACCCCAGAATTCCACAGGATGTGGAAAGTGGAATAATAGCACAATAACAGTGTAGTGCGGAAATGGCCAGTGTGTGCCTAATTTTTTTCAGGTCTGACTGACCCTATCATTAGGCAAAATGAGGCAAGTGCTGTGAAGACAGAGCTTGTGTGCTACCCCAGCCTACCCTGCTATCCCTAATTGTATTCCAGGACATTGCCCCAGTACAACTATTAAAGCAATTGTAATGGTCAGTTCAGTGCAGAACAAGGAAGTGACTTGCTTTTCTAATGAGTTTCCTAGTTCTTTTGCAGCAGTGAGCTGGAACACAAGGCAGTTTTTGCACATTGCAGCCATAGCTATGATTCACTACTTCTCAGTGGAATGGGGAGAGATTGTCTGCCCATTACTCATTAGCAGATACATGGGCCAGCTCAGTCTGAACAATGGCCAGGAGAGAATAAAGGGTCACATTGGCAGCTACTTCATCATGCAATTGGGAAGGACTACATTATGCTATCTTTTACACACATCTCAGAAGGTCTAAGGCAGTGGTTCTCAACCCGTGGGTCCTCAGATGTTTGTGGACTTCAGGTCTCAGAAGCCCCAGCCACTGTGGTCAATGCTCAGGGCTTCTGGGAGCTGAAGTCCAAAACCATCTGGGGACCCACAGGTTGAGAACCGCTGGTCTAAGGTGTACTTGGGGGAACTACAGAACATTTTCTTGCATTTTCCAGTGGTACAATAGAATAACAGTAGCTTGTTAGAAACTAGTAATGCAGCAAGTGACTTTTCTTGGCTGCAGTAACAGTAGAAGTAGGTGAACAGCATAATTAATAAACTAAATAGTTCATTTTATCAAGTAACGTTTCAAACTTTGATCCAGTAAACTTCAGGGCTTGGGTGCCACGTTGTTATTTGCCTCCAGCAGAAAAACATGTTGGGCTGCTTTTGGTTTTACTGTTATGGATTGAATGCATTTGTAACCACAAACTGTGTAACTGTGCGTCTAAGCACTCTTTCACAGACCTACAAATTTACTATGCCCTAGAGTTTAGAGGAGAACTTCTATAATTGTTGTTGTGTGCTGCACATTCAATGCAAGTTCAGCAAAATAGTTCCCGTGGAGTGAATATTAAAGCCAGGAATGACAGAACTATTTTAGTTGTAATCAAAGGGCTTTTTGTAATGTTTTTTTTTTAATTGAGTGATAGGTACCCATGTTATGCAATTTTATAAACTGATTTCGTAACTTCTCTAAATTTTCAGAAGAGATTTGCTTGGAAGACTATTTTTAAAAAGGGCCAAATTTGCATTGAGTATCCGGAACAAGGCAAAATGGACTAGAATTGTATAATACCTGCCATGGAGGGACGTGTGTTTAATCCTCATTGAAATGGACCATGAGCCCTGGTTAACAAAGAACTGAGAAACATTTCATTAATGTATTAATTTCGAGGGATGCTTGACGAATTTGATGTTTCAGGCCATCTCTGCACTGAGGCCAAAGAGCTCTCTGGCTGGGAATTCTAAATGCCCCTCCCTAGACTGCAAGCCCCAGGGTTCCATAGGACAATTTAGTGTGGAAATGGCCTCAGATTCTGATACAAATTTTCTTGTCTTGAATTTTCCTCTGGACTAATGTGTAAATTGGAACAGAAATGCCAATCAGATTTTCGTACGTATTGCATATTTTGTATATTATGCAAATTGCCATGCAGATTTTTTTAAAAAACTAGTTGCAAATCAATGCAAAAATCAATCAGACTAATTTTGCAGATTGACACGCTTGAAAATAAATAAGCCAGAAATAAAATACTTCATCCACTGTATTTATATTCTTCATTTTTGCAAACATCTACAGTGCACTCTAAATAAAATCAAATTGACATAAAAAGTCTATTTTATTTTATTTTTAAAAGTCATCATTAAATAAAATGAACAGCAATCAAAACAAGTAGTGACTTTTCAGCAGCAGGCATAAATAATTAAAGTCCTTAAGGCAATCAGGGAGGATGCTTGACAAGTGGCTGAAAGGCCAATTGAAATGAGACATGTATAAAACAGTCTACATGCTTTCCTCTGAAGGCTGTTCTAGGCTGGAAATTAAAGGTGAGCGACTTGTTGACCTCCAAGTGCTCTTGGACTTCAGTTGCCATCAACCTTAGTCAGCATAACTACGAGTAAGAGATGGAAGCTGCTGTCCAAGAATAGCTGAAGAGCTACAATTGCCTGCCCTTCCAGTGAACCCGCTGGGTAAGTACAGTTGAACAGCAAATCTTTTTTGTGCCACCACTGACCATTTTAAAAGCTCAGTACAATCTTCAAAGTAGGGGCATTGCTATTAGGGTATTAATTCCATTTTAGGACATAAGATGTGCTTGAGCTGTGTCATGCATACTGTATGTGTACAAATAGCAAATGCTGGAAGTTTTGGGTATCTCTTGCACATGAACACAAGCTCAGCTGGGGCTCCTGCATGCACTGCGGAGCTGATTTAAACTGCTGTAAACTTTGGAACACACATATATAACTCACTTTTTAGGTTTGCTGTGTCTTTCATGATTGATGGACTCAGAGATTAGTGCTGTATATTTTACAGAATGTATCAAGATGGCAAGATGCTAAATTATCTGATGAACTGTTGCTGTCCTTTTCTGTTCTTGTGTGATCTGTGTGAGCTTTGGGATGGATGCAGAAGAAGTCTTGTATCACTCACTTCATACTTTATCCACTTTTGGACTGTAGTATATCAAAAGTGGAGAGGAAAACTGGAGGCAGGCACATTCCAATGCAATGGTAAACTAGTTCTTTAGTATTCTGGCTTCTTGGGGATTAGGGTTTGCTGGCAAATGTTCCTCATTTGTTTATTATGTAGTTGTTGTTGTGTACCTTCAAGTAGTTTCTGACTTATGGTGACCTTAAAGCGAAACTATCATGTGGTTTCTGGGGCTGAGAGTGTGTGATGTGCTTAAGGCCACCCAGTGGGTTTCCATGGCCGAACTGGAAATCGAACCCTAGTCCAACACCACTACACAATACTGACTGAACCTAAATTGTCTCAGGACAGTCCAGAAAAATAAACAAAGAGGAAAGCATGGATTATTTCTCTGGCTTGCCAGGAAAGAGACTAGCAATAGTATCAGATCTGGACATAAACCCTGAATGTCAGATCTGTGATTTACTGAGCTCCTCCTGGCAGTGGGAGGTATTGAACAGCCCATACCAGCACATTACCTCTTCTTGAACCAGCCACATTATACATTAAAAGTACAATTTAACTCTGTCTTCTGTAGTTTCTCTGTGCCTGTATGTTTGTACGTGCATGAGGACAAATACACACAACTTTACGTGGTTCCTAATGACTACCTGTCATGTGTGTGTGTGTGTGTGGCCTGATCTCAACACACATTTTGAAATATGCTGAGATGACCTGTCTGGATTCTGTCCTAATAAATACAGATTGAAAAACTAAGCTGTAAAAAGGCATGTATTTAATATGACCATTTATCTACATAAATTTAAAAGTAACTCTAATTCTGCCTCTGGGAAATTGAGCTGATTTAAGGAAATCTTTCAATTGCTCGTTAAAACCTCAGGTTCTTCTTCACCTCTTATTAGAGATGAAAGCAGAAAATCTAATTGGAACAGCTAGATCTAGATGTTGCCTCTCATGCTGGCCCAGCCATTAGATAATTAAGAGATGCTTTTTTGAAGAGCTTTGATGTAACATGACAGTAGCAATTCTCAATTTAATTTAGGACAAAATCATCGCTTTGTTAACACTCCATTAAACATTTTTTTACAGCCCTTGACAGAATCCACTCCATTAATTGTTTAATTGAACAGACAGAAAAAATATATGATGCTCTAGGATGAAAATTAATCTTTTAATTAAAAAAGAAATTACGGAACATTGCAGGCCAAAATCTAGTTTTGCTCATTTTTTATAAATGATGTTTCAGGAAATATTCAAGATTAATATAACTATTTTTTAAACTGTAGAGACAGATTGCTATTACTAGAGTTTTATTCTCAATTCCGCTTTTAAACATGATTCTTGACACCCTCTCTGTCCTATTCTATCAGAAGTTCCTTGACAGCCCAATTCCAAATACTTACAAATTTCACTTATATGGATATAAATTCCTTTTAAATAATTATTCTCATGATCTGGATTGAGGAGTTTAAACACTGAGACTCCAGGAAAGAACAATTGTGGGGCTTGCTTAAGGGAGGAGGGAGAGAACAACACCTATGAAGAAATTCCCACACCAGCAGAGAGCCCTGTGTGCAGGAAGCAAATACCACAACCTTGGCCACATTTTTCCTTCTTACTAGATTATGGTGTTAAGGAGAAGGGGTTCCTTTTAACACTTGCCATCTCCCAGCACCCAGTATGTTATGCTAAATATGATACACAGCCAAAGTGCTTGGCTAAACAGTCTGTCCATCGCTGAGTAACTTACTGTCCCCTTAGTACCTATTACCACCTACAAGTACAGTTGAAGAAGATGAATGCTATGGCCACCTTTCCCATTCTGTTTTACTTCCACTCCATCACTGTCTTACCAGGCCATGTTGGGGTAGGAAAAGTTTCCTTTTTGTTCTTTGCTGTTGCTGTGTGCTCTCAAGTTGTTTCCAACTTAAGGCAACCCTAAGGCCTTTCACATTACACAGTTATAGTGCTTTGATTTCACTTTAACTGACAAGGTTATGGAATCCTGGGGTTTGTACTTTAGGGAGATGCATTTAGAGTTTTCAGCCAGTGAGCCCTAGTGCCTCATCAAACTACACATCTTAGGATTCCATAGGATGTTGCCTTGGCTGTTAAAGGGAAATCCTAGTTTATGATTTTGTAGTGTGAAAGGGACCCTGATTGTTTGGAAGATGGTGTGCATTGTGAAAACCTCTGTACATGAAATGCATCTCGAAATGCAACAGTTCGCCTGCCTTAGTTCTCCTACAGTGATAGAATAGTTGCTCAGTGAAGTGTTCACCAATTCCACCAACCACGTACACACTTACTGTAAATAAGTGTGTGCAGCTGCTACTGCCCAGCTGGTTTTAAAAAAATAGAAGAATTAAAACGAATCCTGTCGCTGACACAGGCTGGTAAATTTGGCAGGTTGGACAAGGAAGGTAAGGTGTGACCAGCATGACATAGAAGGGAGCAAACTGGCTAGACAAACTGGGGGTGACAATTTCAGAAGAGACACCACAGCTTAGTGCAGAGGGGAAACTGAATGGCACTCTGCATGGGTCTTCTCAGACAGGACGATGCCACTGGACCAAGAGTTGCTGATGGGCTGCATACTGTTGGTGAAATAGCAGACATGTGCTAACCCCTGTCAGGCTCTACATTTCTCCTGCTGCCTCATTAATACCTGTCAATAAATACAAAGAGTCATCCTTCCCTCTCTGCTCAGTGGCAGCAGCAAATTTGTACCTATTTTGCATGCTTTCCTCTCTTTCACTATTCCAGATGTTTTAGAGCACTCTGGTGATTGTAGACTACAGCTCTCCAGTAGTACAGGATAATCAGATTTATAGTCAAGAACTTCTGGGGCCCATTCCACTAAACAATTCTGGCACTACAATTCCACCTTACTTGCATGACTGTGTCTTATGGAATCCTGGACTGGATAGTTTTGGGAGACACTGGAGCTTCCTGGCTGAAAATTCTTAATTGTTGCTGCTGTGTGTTTTCAAGTCATTTCCCACCTATGGCAACCCTAATACGAACCTATCATGGGGGTTACTGGGACTGAGAGTGTATGATGTAGTCAATGTCACCCAGTGGTTTCCATGACCCAAGTGGGAAATTGAACCCTGGTCTCCAGGCTTATTGTCCAAAGCTGAAAACCACTACATCATGCTGACTCTTAGGCCATTTCCGCACTAGATTGTTATAGCGCTATTATCCCACTTTCAACATCCTATGGAATCCTGGGGTTTGCAGTTTAAGGAGGGGTGTTTAGAATTCTCAGCAAACCCCAGGATTCCACAGGATGTTGAAAGTGGGATAATATCTCTATAACAGTCTAGTGCGGAAATAGCCCTAGAATTCTTAATACCATTTCCAAAACACCAAACCAAAGCTTTCCATTAAACTGAATCATGGCAGTTAAAGTGGAATCATATTGCTATAACTGTGTAGTGTGAATGAGTCCCTAGAGAGTGCCTGTTTTGAGGGGGCTTGTCTACCTCCTTTCTGAGAGAGTGCAGTCACACAGGAACTCGGTGTGAACACTGTGGATGTACATGTGGCTAATTGATGTTCCTTTCTGTTTGTTACATTATTACAAAAATGTATAAGCATTTCAGCAAGTAGTAACTAGGAGTCTATTAATTCAAAGTTAAACATTTTAAAGTCCTATAGAGTTCACAGGGACATTATGCAGGTATAAACCTGTCTCACAAATCATTGACACCTAGCAGCACTTAATTTTGGCTGGACTATGCATAGCCCCAAGATTGTTTGCAAAAAATGTTAGGAGATATGATTTTTATTGAATTTTACAGCATCATTTAAAGATTTAATAAGTAGAAGTGAACTGCAGTAGAAATTAAGTATGTGGAACATACTGTTTAAAAGACATAAAAACGTGCATTATCGGACAATTTCATTGTCCTAGCAGTTGTAGTACAGACAGTTCTCAAAGAAACATAGCACCTTAGGGTAGCTTACTTCTTCCCTGGGGAAAATAAATTATTTGGTTTAAACATGATTCAGTCTGTAAACATAAGTCTGCTTAATAGGAAATAGAGCACAATGGATCCAGTGCGATTTTCTGCTGAGTAACCTGCTGCCACAAGTGTGTATTCTCAGTCTGTGTTCAATGGAAATACTTCCCTCTCATTACTTAATCAAAGTGACTAAGGTGTGACAGATCCTAATGTCATTCATGTATCCTTCCTTCTTCTGGTGCTATCTGATGTTTTGGCCTATAGCTCTGATGAGCCTCAGTTTGCATGGAAGTAACTGGGGATTGTGGGCTTTGTAGTCAAAATCTCTAGATGGCAGCCAGCTGAGGAAGGCTGATATAGGACTTTCTGAGCACTAATTTTAATGACATTGATTCAAGCACACGTAATAAGTTCACTTTAAAGAACAAAGCCATACAAATATGATCAGAGCCAGTTTCAGTGTTGGACGAAAACTCTGGAAGGGCAGGATTCAAATTCGCCCCATTCATCCATGGAAACCCACAGAGTGACTTTGAGCAAATCACATTCTCTCAGCTTGAAAGGAAGACAGTGGTGAACTACCTCTGAATAAATCTTGCTGAGAAAAGCCAAAGTATAGGCTCACCTTAGGGTCTCCCTATGTCAGAAGTTACTTGAAAGCACACAACAAAAACAAATATGATGAGAGGCTGACTAAACAAACGTACTCCCTATGTCATGGGCCTACTGAGATCCTTGTATTTTCTAAGTGTTACCTATGGTCAACCAAAAAATTTCAGAAGCAGTTTTAGGATTGTAATTGGCTTCCACCTGCATCAGTTTTTTCTTCTTCTTCTGGAAATAGCCTCATTTCTTGGTGCAGTGATCTGCTGGAGTCCACTTGCTGCCATGTCCCTCCGCCCTTACCTGCTTTTGCTTCTTCCCCATCCACTAGGCTGGTAAGAAAGTCTTGCTAGATGTCTGAACTGACTGCTTGGAGAAAGTCTTGGAATCAAATCCAAAGATCACACAAAATTAAACCGAGGGCCTGACAGTTTTAGGGCCAGAGACTGCTACCTATGGTCCGTGTTGTCTAAACACAGACCTTTGCGGTGAAAGCACAGGAAGGCTTCTTGCTGAAAAGGTACCTGCTACCAGTAAGACTGCAATGAAAATATAGGAGGTGGCCAAGCAGATATGCCTTGTTGGGGAATTGAGAGATTTTTAGTTAATAAGTCTCCCAATCAGCAGAGTATTTAGTAATGCACAGGCAGAAGTTGAACAAATTACCAGTCCCAGTTTATCATCTCTACCACAGACACACTTAATCTAGCTCAAAATAAATACAAACAGTTTGGTTAAAAATATGTAAAAAGGAGTTACTCACAAAATCTTGTGCATAGTCTACATGGGTTCAATTCTTGAAGAAAGTAATGCAAAATTAAGCACTCACATGCTTACAGGAAAGCATGCTTGCCAGAGAATCAGAGACCATATGCTTGCAGGGAAGCCAAAGAACAAAAGGAGGGAAGAAGAAGAGAACATGCAAAGGGAAGCGAGTGTTGACCAAACAACTGGAAGTTTACTCTAGCCAGTCCCCTCTATGCCTACAATACACATGCAAACTAACTAGCCAGTTAATTAAGCATGCAAAGGTTGCCACTCCCAACATGCCTTAAGAGAACAGCTTCTGTCTTTCTACTTGGCCTCCATTTTGGGTGGCAATCCATGTTGTTTTGATTAGGGAAATTGTTTACACTTTATTCTGCTGCCATATTCCCTCACACACACACACACACACACACACAGATTAGTCATCTATTAAACAACTCTCATATTCTTCAGACACATAAACTATGGCAGCCTGGGCACAAAGTAGAAAGCACTTCCATGCACACAGAGTTTTCTTGATGTTTCCTAGGGCAGTCTCTAACTCTTTTTGTGGTGGGCTTTAAGTGATAGCACTTATGAAGTGGAGAGACATAGCAGTAGAAGAGGGAGGCTGAAGTCTCCATGTATACATAAACTAGATTGTGAATGGTCATAAGACTATCAGCATAGCCATGTTAGATAGGTCAAAATACCTTCCTAATCCAACATTCTCTTTGCACAGCATCCAGTGCGATGCCTATGAGAAGCCCATGCCTAGGACATGAATGCAGTGGCAACATCCTTTGTATCTTGATTTGCTGTAAGTACATGGATAAATTACACAACAATCATTATGATAAAACTTCAGATGAAAGGAACAGAAAGAGAAAATACCATGTTATTTGATTGCTTTTAACAATTAGTCTTCAGTTAGAACAGTGCATCCCAAACTTTGGTCCTCCAGATGTTTTGGACTTCAGCTCCCAGAATTCCTGAATGTTGACTAAGCTTTTGGGGGCTTCAAGGAGTTGAAGTCCAAAATACCTGGAGGACCAAAGTTTGGGAAACACTAAACTAGAAGATAGTTGTGGGCCATAACTGTGGATCTGACCACAATGTGGGATTTGCAAGGAACACTATAGCCATTCAGCATCTGAGCAAAAAAGGCAGGAAGAAAAAGATGAAAAAGATAAGGAGATAAATCTAGAAGATAGCTAGAGAAGTATGGATGGTTTGATTCCCCCCCCCCCTTCATTGGTTGTCTCAGGAAAAATATGAAAAACCAGCCCTATGTTAGTGGGCCTTTTACCTGACACCAAGCAGCAGATCATTTGCAAAGAGAGCAAGCTGACATAATCTTATGATGGTTAAATAGTTGAGCAGTTAGAACTAATTGTCCTGCACTGTACTTAGCAGACATAGAGAGGGCAACAAAAAGATGTGAAATATATCCTGGCAGTCGAACACTCCTCAGGAACAGAAGCATCAGTAATGTAAGCCAATAGCCTTTCATCCCTGCAAAAGTGTGGATTCCAGCTTTGCACAAACAGCAATATTGGTAAATATGATAGAAAAAGCAAAGAGAATAGAAAAATGTTTCCCTCTTCGAATCGATTTGTTTCATATTGTTATGCTTTGGTTGTCTTCCATTAGTGACATAAATATATCCATTAGGGACAGCTCAAGATTTCATGGCAGCCGTGAGCTTGTTTCATTACCTGGCTGAACCCATAGGGCAGAGTACAGTCTTGGATCTATTTTTTCCTTCCCACAAAAGGTGCTCTGTGAGAGGGGTATTCAAAAGAAGGATGAAAGGGATCTGTGCATAGGACGGTCACTGTGTACAGTGAGCTGCGGCGTCTGTCACAAACAGATTATGGTTGAGAAAGCTAGGATGACTCTTTCTTTGCTATCTTTTTGGAAGCAAGTTAAGTCCTTTCTAGAGAGCAATGTGCTGTAGTGGTTTGAGCACTGGCCTATGACCCTAGAGACCTGGGTTTGGTTCCATGCTAGGCCATGGAAATTCACTAGGTAACCTTGGTCATGTCACACACTCTCAGCCCCCAGAAAAGCCCCTAAATAGTTCACCTTAGGGTTGCCATAAGTCAGAAACAACTTGAAGGCACAACACAACAGCAACAACAATGACTTTTCTATTACAGTAACCCTTGGGAACTGATTGCTAAGAACAGAAATGTTTAAGGTCACTATATTGCTCTTAGTCTTTGTTTTAAAGTAATATTTTAAATGGTTTTGATTCTGTTGGTAGTTCAATGCTGTCTGAATCTCAACATATATATAGTTAACATGTTTTTATTGTAATTTTCTGTTTTGTGTAAGCTGCTTTGAGTCTACTCTGGGAAAGATATGGGATATATGTAAAGGGATGGATGGATGGTTTTGCTAGGATTCTGAATGTCTTCAGGGTCAGGATCCATGTTAAAATGGCCTAATCACAGAGGTTAATAGATCCAAAGCATTGACTGAATGCTCTGGGTGATTGTCCATTTCCTTTTGATGGTCATCTGTGAAGTTGAGAGATGACCTAGGTAATTAACCTTATCATTCCTACTCAGCCTTAATTGGTTTTAGGGCACAGGCTACTTTGTTTTCTGAAAAGCTCAGAGCAATATAGCATCTGTGCAAACAACTAGAATCAAGGTGAAGAAAGACTCAAGATAAACCCACTCAAACATGGGTTGTTGTTCATTTTAGGGATAGCCCTGTGGTGCAGTAAAAGCTATTGTCCTATAGTTTCATCTATGAGAGTTGTTTCAAGTAGTCAAGGGGCAATTACAGTTGGAATGACCAACTGCAGTGTTACACTTCCTAATTTTTCAGGCAGTTATGAGATGCAAGCAGTTTGGATGATGTTAATGTTTGGAGCCATTTGAAGTCATAGGGGGAGATTATACCCCAAAATAATTCAAATATAAGGTGGGCAACTTGCAGAGGGGGCTTGGTCTTAGATAGAGATTGGGGCTATGGGAACCTGGTGGTTCACACTTTCTTCTCCCATGACCTATTATATTTTAGATTGGCTTTGGCAACTGCAGCATGTCTGTGGGATGTATTTATGTCTCAGGTCCTTCTGGCAGCCAAAAATTATACTCAAAACTCAAAGTGCCTGGAAGTCCACCTGGTTCTTTTTTTAAAAATGGCTATTTTTATGATAAACAGTGCAGGGAGGCCTTGAAATCTCTGCACCTGGAAGCTTCCATGAGTAGCAAACCTATGGCTTCTGGAGATGCCAAGAGCCACAAAAGCATCTTCAGAGGGCCAGTGCATTTGCCTTTAGGGCTGCACTGTGCCCTCCCAGTCCTAGCCCAGAATAGTGAGGCAGAGCCATGCTGTGATGAATCTGTGAAACACTTGGTACATAAAATTATTGACCTATGCCACAAACTGAAAAGGGAGGTTTTGTCCTTGTTGATTCTACTCAAGCTCTCAGCATCATTCAGTACTGTCATTCACAATATCCAACTGGGATGTTTGCTGATATGGGGATACCTTTATGGAGGTTCCCAACCTATTTGATTGAATATGCCCAGAAGGAAGTGCTTAACTTATTGCTGACCCTCGTGGCCATTTGCTAATCAGGTTCTTCAGGGCTCAATATTATATAAGATAGAGATTTGTTTACATGAATGTGCTGGAGGAGGTTATCTGTAGCTTGGGGGTAAGCTATCAGAATAGTGATGAGAACCCCTGAACTCTAAATGACTTCCTCAAGAAAGTGCTTTTTTTTTTTTTAATGATGCTTCTCAAAGAAAACTTTGACATCCTGAACCATCTGGACATAGCAAGGGACTGGATGTTTAGTAAATTAAGTTGAGAAGAATTTGTTGCATAGTCCAAACATGACAGACTGTCTTTGGTCAGTAGACAAGTCAAATGGAAATTGGGTTGCAATGTATTTTGCATGGAGTTTCATTGTCTCTGAAGGGTCAGATTTGCAGCTTGAGGGTAGTCTTGAACCCAGAAGTACTGCCAAAGAGCCAGAGAGCTGCTCTGGCCAAGAGTGCCTTTGCTTACTTTTGGCTGGTGCACCAGCTGTTTCCCTTTCTAGTGAAGATGGATCTGACCACAGTTATTCATTCCTTCTGATGTGCTCTTCGTAAGTCTTTCCCTTAAAAAATGTTCAGAAATTATAGTTAGTGCAAAATATATTAGGCCACGTGGTAGGTATTTTAAGGACCATATGTCACCAGTCTTGAATCAACTGTACTGGCTTCTGATTTGTTTTACAGCCCAATTTGATGTGCTGGTTTTTATCTGTTAAATCCTAAATGGCTTGGTGCTAGAATAAGTGAGATACTGGCCCTTTCCGCACGAGGTGAGGGAATCACTCCATGCCATTACCTATCGCTTCTTCTGGGGTCCAAAGCAATGCAGACTGTCGCTGAAGCCCTTCTGCAGGGCTCCTCCTTGGTCCAGGGCGAATCGGAGCAGTGCGAGGTCTGTAGATCTGCACTGCTCCAGCTTCCAAAATGGCGGCTTCCGGCTTCCAGAATGGCGGCTTCCGGTTGGTCGTGGGTCCCAACCAACTGCTGAAGCTCGCTACGCCTAAAGCCCACCCTCCGCAGATTGCAGGCTCGCATTGGTGCGAGCCTGTGAATCTGCACAAGGGAGCAGGAACGCAATGGCGTGTTCCAGGAAAATAAAGACCTGTTTTTTGTGGTCTTTAGAAAACATGCTGGAGGACCACTTAGGGTCATTTTGGAGTGGATTGAGGTGCGGATCTCCGGTAAGTAGTCCACTCCTAGTCCACTCCAAGGTGCAGACGACCTACATGAGAGGACACACTGCCCCGTTCTAATTGCCTTGTGAGGAAAGGGCCACTGTCTTCCACTGCATTAGCTTGCTGATACTTTGAGGATTTTATCAGAGGAACTGTTGTCCAGCAAAAGAGGCTAAGTTATTGGGTATACAAGACAGGGTTTTTTCTGTAGCAGCACCTGCGGAATTTCCTTGTAAAGGAAGCCATGACAGTCCCTTTCCTATTGAGTTTTCAGTAGGCAGTAGAATAGTGTCGACCTTTGCCAATTTAAATAGTTTGGAGTCTGTTGTGAAAAACTGTTTTGTTCTTCTGTAGTTGTGCTTTTACCAGATTTTATTTTTACATTGTTTGGAAGATCCTGGTAGGCAAAAAAGGTGATATATGCATTTCTTTGATGAATAATATATAAATAGTAGGCAGATTACTTAAACATTCATCTTTATATTTTCATCACCCCAAGCTTTGTTTTCTGACTTTGAAAAAGGATAATACCCTGATCCTTCTTCATACTGCCAGCCATTAAATATTATAATCTTTGATTTTGGAAGCAAAGCTTCATCATCTGCAGCTCTGAAATGTTCACTTACTGGAGGCAATATGGTTGATTAATTTAAGAAATGAGAGATGCTTTAGGAAGAAAAAGACTCTTTGATATGTTTTTCTTCTTAAAACTGGAAAAGGACAAGAACACAGCCAGAAGGGAATGCCAGCTCATTCCTAGCAACAATGCCTGGAAGGAAAGAGGAGACTGACTTGGTCTGGTCTACTTGTCAGAGACTTCAGCAACTGTCCTAACTGTACCTAACACCTCAGGCTTGGCAATGGAATTCAGTATTTTAAAGAGCAGAATCTTTTTAGATTTCAATCTCTCTCTCTCTCCCCCTCCCTCTCTCTCTCACTCTCTCTCTGACCATTGCCTGTTTAGAAAATATCTGGAGTAAGCTAACTCCCATATATCTGCTGTATTTTTTTTTTCCTGAATCCAACAGTAATGGTGATAATAATACTAGCTTTGAGTTTCCAGTTCACATTTAAGCAAATAAAGCTCTTAGAGTCACAGAGAGAAGAAACATTCAGTGGGACATAAGAAGTGAAGGAGTTTGAAAATATAATTTTTCATCAGCAATTCTTATGTTGTATTGTATCTTATGTTGTATTGTATGTTGTATTGTATTGTATTATGTTGTATTGTAACCTAACCCATCCTGTGCTTCTGTGAGGAAACTGAAGTGCAAGGTTTCTAAATATAATCTAAATTAGTTGGGGATCAGTTGTAGGACTTTGGTGAAGCAGGAATCTTTCTTCACACACACCTGCTTCCTCATTTTAAAGTTCATATGAAATCTTGGGCTGTTCTTGTATTCCTATTATGGGTTATCAGTTCAAGGTTTTAAAAATGCATTTGAGTCTTTTGTCTCTACAGGCTTCACTGCTGCTAACTGGATATACAAGTATTTAGAGAGTAGGGTGCTACTTTACTCTAACCCAATGTCCCACTTGACAAAGGACAGGCCTCTATTTGAAGGAGCATCTGAGGATACCTGTCCCCATCATCTGTTTGTAGGCCTGTCCAATTCATATGCAACTTAAGACAGAGGACCTTCAGAAGTAAGAGAAGGGGCAGTGAAATTACCCATTAAAAGTTAGCATCTGGATAGGATGTTAGCAAGCACACAGATCACTCGATCACACAGATCACACAGTCTTCCCTATTATGATGAGATGTATTGTATTTTTGTTTCCAGACACATTTCCTCTTTCTTGAGTGAAAATTTATGCTTGATGAGATTGATTTTGAGTTGGCAGCCGTCGGTTGCACTGTTGCCATCACTTTAGGTAAAAGACATAGGAGGCAAAGGAAAGAAACAAGAGTAAGGCATTTTTTGCTTCCATTCCACCTGAGATTAAACTATTTGTTTAGTCATAAATTTTTGTTTGGTTTTATTTTTTCTGGGTTCATGTTCTTTGCAATTGTTGAAAAGGCCCTCCATTTTTTCCAAGATGTTTTGAGTACCCTTTAAGCATTTTATATTTGGACAGTCGCAGTGATCATCAGTGGTCCCACCAGTGGGACAGTGAATCTACTTCATATTTTAATCTGAACTTTAGAGGAACTATCCAAGGTGCTGAACCTATGTGGTGAGACAGGGTTTGATACCTAGCATAACTCTTTTATGCTTCGACTAGAAACTGGAGCAGATTAGCCACCCCACTGACCTGCCAATCACCACTTGTCACTATATATCAGAAAGAATGAAAAAGCTCCTCATAAATGGATTTTGAGTCTCCAAGGACTGATGTAGTATCTGAACTCCCTGATAGATAACTGGAAGTTCTTCAGCTTTGGGCGGAAGGTAGCTGTGCAGTCCTTGCTTTTTTTTTTCCTGGTGAAACATGGAAAGCCTGAAAATTAAAGTCGTAATATTTCAGCTCTACACTAATGTAAAAACATTCTCATACTTAGTGAATGATCTTTAGGTACTGTGAATCAGGGGACTTCTGCAGGTGCCATATTTTGATGGTTTTATGAGCATTTGTGCAGTTGTTATTTTTTACAGACAGACAAAGTTGTCTTAGAAACAAACTTTTAAAAAACTTGATGGGGAATAGATAACTTAGATCTAATGGTGTTTTTTTTTCTTTTCAATTCCCAGTAGGGACAGAAAAGACATATTGTTCTGGAAAGGATCTGCAATGGATAAAAAAAGCAATGCTTGCTTCTTACTGATTGTTCTACTAATTGTAAGTAAAAATAAAGCACAAACAGTAACAAAAAATGCTTCCAGGTGCACCATAAAAACCCATAGAAGGCTTTTGGGGCCCAACTACATGCGCAACTACAGATGTGACACAGGAGTTGGGAGAGACCATCCAGATTACAGTCTCAATTCAGATGTAGGAATTACTGGTATTCTTTAAAAATCAACTCTTTTATCAAAGGCGGTGCTGAATTTAAGAGGTAGTTATCAAGTCCCTGAAGTGAATACCCATACATTCTTTGGGATAGCATATCTTGTTTCCTTATTTCATTCCCATCTAATTAGGGTTGCCAGGTCAGGAGCATTCCAGGTGCTGAGATGTCAGGATCAAGACCTGAGGGCTAGGATCATCCCTGTGTGATGTCACAGGGAACAGTTCCTGGTAAAGTCATTAAGCATGATATGTTAAATGTCAATCACAGCTGCTCAAAGTATGCCACACAAATAATAAACACCATGTCTAACACAAACACAAAAATATTTCTCCAGCTGGAAATTCAGTCTCCTAAGCTCCCCAAAAAACAGTCTGGGTGGAGCCAAATATATCTATATCTATATCATTTTTCAAGGCAGTGCTCTCACCCTAGGTTTCCCTCCCTTCATCCTGAAGACCAGAGAAGATGGTCTAGGCTGTGAGATCTGGAAACACTATATCCAAACTTTCTTCCATCATGAAAATCAGGTGTCTCTTCGCACCCCCAGTACTAATGCAGAGTTTCAAGATTTAGTAAATGCAGGTACTCATCTGATTTAAAGCTGTGTAGCAGCAGTAAGGTTGCTGCAACATGAGCCTTCAGTTGATGTCTTGAGACCATAAGAACATCCCTGTGCGCTGGCAGTGGCACTAGCACTGCCACAACACCATCCAATTATGCCAGCATTCATATTTAGCTGCTCGATCATATCAGCTGCAGCAGAGCATAAATGGGACTGGAATATATACGGAACTGTAAAGCATCTTTAAGCGCAACTTTTAGTTTAAACGCACTTAAACAAAAGTGTTTTTAAATGGAATAGTCCTGTGCATTTCCTAACTTCCTTTCTGAGATAGTCAGGCACAAGCCTCAAGATGACATTATGTTATTATACTTATATTTCTCAATATAGTTTTATTTTCCCATTTGATGAAATGACACAGTTAACAGGTATTTTTTCAAAAGTACTAGAATATATGAAAGAAGCACAAACATGCATTTATACCAGAGCTGAGATACATGTTTAATTCAGTCAAGGTGTCATGTTGGTGCAATTTCAATAATCTCTGGATACAGTGTCTGAGAGTATTTGCAGTATGAATCCCAGGCAGCATAGAATGAAATTCCCAACTTCTGCACTATGTCATTGGTGACTGCTGGCAAGTGGCAAGGGAATGTATGTCTTAATGGGCAGAATTCATTCACTAAGTGCTACTAAGCATTACATTGGGCAGACGTGAGCAAAGTGAGCTAGAAATGCAAAATGTACCAAGCTAAACTCTGCATAGAAAAGATTTACATTCTGTTTGACCTTAGAGTTTTTCTGCTTTATTTACAGTTTTTGAAGGTCAGAGTGAAAACTTACTTGATTTATGGCATTTGCTTTCCACGTCATTTAAAAAGTGATATTTAATATTCTGCTTGCATTATTGATAGAGATACCTTTTCAGATGCTCGCTCATTATATGAAGTATTTTCAGCAACATTTGTACATTCTATTCTCATTATCTGGAGTCTTATCCGTGGAGACTCCCATATTCCTCTTTTAATTGGTTGCTTGGTAGTTGTGCATTATTTCATAGTGTCCCGTAATGAGCCTGAATATTCATTAATGAAAATTCATTAAATTTGCTTCTGTTCAGATTCCATTGACATCTTTTATGTACACAGAGGTTGCCGACATTCAAAGAAATCTGCTCTTTTATTACATAGTGTATGTGTTTTTAAAGCACCTTTTATAACAGTCTTTAATGAGTGATGGCTTGGTGGTCGTATGTATGACGTCATTTACTTGTTCTTTTAGGAGTGACATCATATGTACGGCTGCTAAACTGCCACATGGGACATCAGTTAATCAGTTGTCTTCAGAAGGATTGTTACTGACCCCTTTCATCCTGATTATGAAGCTGTAATTCATTTATTCTTCATTAAAAACTATTTATTGACTTATTTAAATCACGCTTCATGCATAAGGTGTAAGGTATGTGGTATACCTTCTACACAGTAACACCATTGAACCTTCCATTTAAAATATCATCCTGGAAGGTTGCTGTTTACAAAACATAAATATATACTGTGAAAGTAAAGGTTGTGTTTGATATTATATGCAGTAGCCAGCCTTGAAAGAACTGTGCCAAGAATTTTGCCTGGTCCACATAATGTTGAACTCATGTCTCCCAAATATTATCCCCAGCCCATCTTGAGAATCTGAGAAGACATTCAAAAACAAACTGTTTAAGAAACAGGCATGGGTTATTCAAAGAAAAAAGGTTTTTAATAATCCCACTGGGCATAACATGCCTAAAATAGGAACCTGTAGGAGAGCACTATTCAGTTGTGGCCAGGGCTGTGGACTCAGTATGCCAAACCAACTCCAAATTATCTATTTTTCTACTGTCTGATTCAAACCCCAACTCCTTCATAAATGGCAAGTGCATATTAATTAGTCATAACAAATTTATTGTAGTAAAATGGTAGCACATTTCATCATCACCCCATGAATCATCAGGTTACTTATGACAGAACATCAAATACATTTATTTGATGAAAAATTCTGAAAAAGAAAAACTTCTCCTTATTCCCATGAAAGTAAATATGCAATCAACTAGGCATTTAATATGACATGTTTTTATTCTGAAGCCAGAGTCAGAGTTTGGCATGTTTCAACCAACTCTGACTCCATCTCTGAGACTATAATATTATACTATATTTAATGTCCAGGCTGAAAAAGGAAGTTGGTCTCCACATGCTTGTTGATGATCTAAATTTATTCTTTCAAAAAACAAAAACAAAATGCGTTTCGGCCTGTACACAAAATTGATTGGTCTTCTTTGAGGGCTACATTAAAAATAAACACAAATGCATATATTAACTTAAAAACTTTTACAAAAGGACAACACATAAATATTACACTTATGAATTACCATAGTAAAGTGTATTAGTTTAGTATTAGATTATATACATATCATTAATTAAATCAACAGCAGAAAATTCTGTAGTTGCAAATACGCTCTTTCCATTAGCTGATCTGAATCTCCTTTCATGTCCCTGATGTTTCTTGCCCTTTTAACAGAGATCCATGGCTTTTCCTTGCACACTGGGAAATTTTCTATTACAAAAAATTAATGTTACCTCCACAGAGCTTCTTTGCAAGAACAAGAAACATTAGAGACATTGTGGTAAATACTGCTTTCAGAGAGTCTAAACAAACACCAAAAACACTTTAATGGATGCAGATAGTCCCACAGGACACCACCTCTAAATTTATAAAGTCTGACTGAATTTATAAGTCAGAATGTTCAACAGAGATATATCTTAACCCCCTTTAGCACTTGTGGTAGCAGTTTTGTAACAGATGCCATTCAGTGCAAGTGGGGAAAAAAGTGCATGTGGGAAGGACATCAAGACTCCTAAGAAAATGTATAGGGGAACATCTCTCTAACTTAAGGAATAGAAGAAAAGTTGCTCCTTTGATCAGTCATTTTGAAGAGCCAGAACACTTAGCATCACAGATTTTAAGTGATGGAAAAGATAGTTAATGATGAGAACGTTCTGATGAGAAAGGAAGTGGGATGGATTCTGAAGCTGAAATCTTTGTCACCAGGAGGTCTCAATGAAGATCTGGTCTCCTGTCATTAACAAAAGGCCACTCCAGTCCATGCTTAAAAAACAAAACAAAAAATTGTAACTTTTCAGTCAGATTGCATTGGATTTCCTTGAAACTGGTTATACCACATTCTCAAGGCCCTCCCTCATTTCTGGCCATCTGTAGAAATGTATAAATAATAAAGATTTTAGAATACATTCAAAACATAACTTTGAAAAGACAAAAGCACAGTACATGCCAGGGAACATTATGTGTGCATCTGACTCAAACAAGGGTGGAGAAAGTATACCACCAAACCCTACCTTTTTTAGTTATTTTTATTAAGCTTTTAAAAATATAAAACAGCAGAACAGAAAAAAGAACAACAGTATTATCTATAACTAAAATTAGAAAGTATCTTTTAAAAAAAAGAGTAAGTAGCAACAATATGTAACAACCTTATTTCAACTTCTTTAGTTTCCCTACTAAACGACTAATAGTCAAAGCCAACAACAATCAGGTCATCTTTATCGTTCCTCAAGAAGTCCATAAGGAGTTTCTACTCTTTCAAGTTTCCCTGAGGACCTATCTTGAATTAAAACGGTCACATTCAACTGTCCATCACTTCACCAAACCCCACTTTCATGGTCCTTAAAGTCTCCTTGCAGTCCCCCAAAGCCCCCTCCATTTTTCTAGAAAATCATCCATCCCAAATAGTGTTGCCAGAGTGAAAAATGGAGAGGGCTTTTGTACCTTTAATAGTTGTGTAGAAGGGATTCCAGCAGCTGTTGTTTGTGACACAGCCAGGTAACAAGCAACATCTGCTGAAAGAAGTCACTCTTCTACACTGCCATTAAAGGTATAAGAGACCACTCAAGTTTTCATTCCAGCAACTCTAAACCCAAAACTACCTAAAATGTATCAAAAATGAAAATAACAACTGGAAGTGATCTGACATCACTTTAGGTGCTTTACAACAAACCAGTGTGGGTTTGAGGGGGTAAAAAATGTGCAGTTGCCACCCCTCTCCTAACCTATCTGTTAAGATGGCAGAAAACTACATGAATGCTGAATAGATTTGATACAAGAATGAAAATACCAATATGATGTGATTCCAATTGATTTTTCAACCCCTAAGAAATTATCTGGGAGGTCTAATAGTGTTAAGTCAAACTGAATGTGGTAGATTAGTCTTGCAGATGTTTCCTAGAACAACTTCCAGCATCCCTGGCAAGCATAGCCAATGACCATGCCGGCATTTAACTCTAAAAAGACTTCATGTTTCCTTCTGCCTGCACAGCTACAAGCTTATGTTTAAATCATTAAATTCTTCTATAAAGCTGTGGTGGTAAGGTGAATAGCATGCGAAAGGGACAGATAACTGCATTTCCTGGGAAACTCATGTGAGAATTGAGGTCACTATTTTGGCCAAAATTAATATAAAAGATGCTCATGTTGTTGGGGTAAAGTGAAATAACACAAATAAGTGCCCAAAATATAACACATTAAAATCAGCTCATCTTTCAAATATTGTTTTGGCTTTGCATTACATCTTGAATCACTGTTATTGAGGTAGCACCTAACAGAATGACAGGGGCTTTAAAATAGAGTGTACTTTATGCTAAATTGAAGGAAACTAACACAGACATGTCAGTAGCAAATCTTTATACCTAATGAATTAAAATTTGGTTGTTGAAAATGTCTTCATTGACACAAGGTCCCAATAGACAAGGATGCCAGCAGTAAGCTGGCATTTTAACAGTGTTGTCCTATGCATATCTACTTGGAAGTCAGTCCTACCGATTTCATAGAATTCCAGCCTGAGAATACAAAATACCTCAGTGTATGCAGTAATTTAAGAAAATATATCCAATACATTTTAATAGACAAAGGTGATCAACATGTACGCATTTGATCTGTTTCTTCCATTGAACTGAATGGAATAGAAACTGTATAAAGTGGGAAATTACAAAAAGGGCAGCTTGTTGTTTCCTTTCTTTTCAAGGGATTACAGACTACTTGCCCAAGTTTTCTTTCATGTTCCTGACTCAGTCAGAGCATAGCTGGGCCTGTTACCTAGGCTCATAGAGGAGAGAACAGGCAAGATGCTTTCCCACTTCAGGTAGAAGTCAGCAAGCACAGTTAACACTTGGAATGGTGTGAGTGGGAACCTGTTTACAAAACTTAGGGAATTTACTTGTTTGGGAACTACAGCCCCCCCTGACCAATTCCCAGCAAGCATGATTGGTGTCCATGTTAACTGGGGATTCTGGGACTTGTAGTCTCCAGCCACAAGCAGCCACACTGCCATTTGCTTTACAATGAAGAGATGCTTGCAGTGTAATAGTAGACCTGAACACCCCACCCTGCCAAAGCTGCCAGAAAGTGAGCCTCACTTCTAGAAGCATTCATTGTTATTTGCAGCAATTCAAGGCAGACCCAGAGTGAAAACCTCAAGTCTGGTTCTCATCTCCTCTAAAGTCAACCCTCTTCACAGTCAGAAAGATTGATGAGAGCATCCACAGAATCCCTTGGCCCTGCCCATGCTATGTGATACCCTGTTGTGGCCTTATTGTGCTTCGCAGCTGGAAGATAGTAAGAAAAATAGAGACCACACAGTTATGTACAACACAGTTATACAACAATTTGATACCACTTTAACTGGACTACGCTATGATGCGGGTTGGTCACACATGTCCCAGTTTTCAACTGTAAAATGTTGGAGAGTAAGTAACACCATCAGTGGTATTAGTAGTGATATTGTTTTGCTCACAGCCTGTTTCCATTGTGACCTTCAGGTATTCTTCTAACACTAATTAACAAATTAACTAAATTAACATTTCCCACATTCTAGGCCCTAGCATTTTTGCCTTCAAGTCAACAACCTTAGGGTTTTCTTGGCAAGATTTATTCAGAGGAGGTTTGCCATGGCCTTCCTCCTAGGCTGAGAGAATGTGCCTTTCTCAATGTCCCAGTGGGTTTCTATAACTCAATAGACATTTGAGCCCAAGCTTTCTGGGGTCTTAATCCAAAGCTCAAACCGCTAAACCACACTGGCTCTCAAGCTCTAGAATAGGAGTAGGAAAAATGTGGTTCTGTGGCCACACAGAACCCCTAAGACTGTTTTGCTTCAGCATCTCCACCCTCCCTAGATTTCCCTTTTTCTGGCTTTTAAAAAAATAAATTGTTCTTCTAGAAGCCTGAAAGAGAAGCAATTTGTGTTCTGAATAGATTGCAGCTCCCCACCCTCAGAACTGTTTAATATAGTTTTTAAAAAATAGTTGTTTAAAACCAGAAGGGGACTACTGGGCACTTTCAGTTATTTTCATTTTTTTTTTTTTGTTTATATTATTTTTGGCAATCTGTGAGAACGTGGAAGTCCCCAACAAAGAAAATTGTTTCTTAAACCCACTCTCCTTGCCTGATGATAATGGTTCTTAACCTCAGGTCCTCCAGACATTTTGAACTCCAGCTCCTAGAAGACCCAGCCAGCATGGTCAGTGATCAAGAAGTCCCAAGCTTCTGGAGGACTAACAGTTGGGAAACACTTCCCTGGAATATGTAACATACAGTGACAGAATTTACTTCTACAAACCAGTAGAGATATAAAGCAATTACAATCATGACATTTTGTTAACAGGACTGACTATTCTGAATTATTTAGGGTTTTTTCTGTTAATATAATCCAGTTGTATTGTGTGTATTACAGCTAGCTTAAAGTGCCATTGCATAAAATGCATAAATTAATTATAAAGCAGACAGGGCTGGGCTGAGATACTTTGCCTGTCCCTCACCTGAATTGAGGTGTACAGTGCCTAATGACAATCAGGGTGTTGGGTGGTTGGAAAATAGGGCAGAAATCCCATGGGCTCCTAGCAGTAACAATGCAACAGTAACAAATTAATAACTACTAGTTTCCCACCCTTTCATGACAACCAAAATCTGCTGCCAAAGGAAGTCATCTCAGCCTATAAGAAGGAAGGACTGATTTGATGAACAAGCAAATGTACCCTAGGTTGGTCTTGTCATGAGTGTTCACTTCTCCAGTGTGGCTTCTTAGGGCTTGTCAGACCTAATTCCCTTTGTGGTAGTGTTCACACAAACATAATGCTGACAAAAAAGAAACTCAGCAGCCCAACTGGCTTTCTGACAGCTCAGCAGCTGGACTGCTCACAATTTCACCTGGCTCTATCGCTTTGCATTCACAATGACCCTTTGAGTTGTTCAAAACTTTCTTGGGTGATTGTTGTTCATGGGTCTGTGGTTGACAGTCATTTGTAAATATTTTTTATATAAAGTATTATGTACTTTAAATATGTGTTTCTGAATCGCTGTTTTGTATGTTATGCAAAGGCCTTTGGTCACAAGCAATGAATTGATCTTCCTTAATCTTCCTTGGCAGCAGCTGGTAGCGCCTCAGTAAACATGGTACAGTCCAGCAATAAGAACTAAATTAAGAAAACTCAAGTAGCATGACTGCAAACCCTTACGGTTTCCACAGGATTAACTGTAATGAGCTAAAAGACCAAAACATCTCTAGCGGCCATTCTCAAGATTCCATATGCTAATTTGGAAAGAGGCCCTCTTTTTTAAAAACAAAAACCTGGCATTATATCAGGAGGGGAGAGTAGTTTGAGACCTGCAATCAGGTAGATTTCAGCCCAACCCACTGGATTTCAAAGGCTGCAGAAATTCAGTTGAAGTTAATTGGGAGTAGAGGAAGCAGCCTCTCAGGAGTTTACCCTTAAAAGCAGGCGGTCAATAAAAAACGAAAGACACCAGTATTGTTAGTTACCACTGAGGAGCTCAAAAGAGCATAGAAAGAACTTTCCGCCTCCTGTCATGGACTCTGCTCAGCTGTGGACAGCCACAGCTTTCATTTCATTTGTCCTTAATGCAGCTCGGAATGACATGACATCACGATGTAGCCTCATTCTGAAAATGGCAATAGCAGCTGTTTGTGTTGGATCTGCTGCTGGTTTCTCAGGATGTGTGAATGTATCTACATGACACAATTACCCTCCAGTTGTCCTGATTAGGCAGGAACAGCCCCAACTAATTCTCTGCCCCCCATGTTTTCAATTTCTCCCTCATTCTCTGTCCTTCTCCTCAGTTACTGTGAACTGAGTTGAAAATGCAAAAACAGTTTGCACTCAATTAACTCATCAGGAGGGAAAGGAGAGAAAGGGATATAATCTTGACCTTCCTAAATTCAGTGCATAAATTCCAGGGTTTCTCTGCTTAAAATAGTAGTTTTATGTATTCATCATTAATAACATTTGCCCTTCTTTGCTTGGCCACTGGGAAGGACAAGATTCTCCCCTCCTATTCTCTTGCCCATTGTGTTGAGTGCACATTGAGTACTTCTGCACTTTGAATTCAGTTTGCAGCAATTGAAGTAAACTGAGGACAATGGGGAAAAGTAGGAGAGAGAAACTGGGACATTTTAAAAGCAACTGAGAAAATGGGGCAACAGAAACTTACACAGGACTAAGTGCTCCTCAACTTCCACTTGTTAAAATGTGTATAAATACACAATAGCACATATCCCAGTGAAATGAATGAATGCTGGAGACACAATAGAAGCTTCTGTAGGTAATCAAAAGCATGCATTTCTTTGTAAAGGTTAATTCAAACCCATAGTTTGCCTCCTCTAAAGAAATGTTTCTTGGATGGTAAAGCACTATACATTTTTGCAAACAAAATGTAAAGTCTCCATGGCAACCAAAATATATGTTCAGATAAAATGGTCTTTGAAGTAAGAATGATGATTGCCTCATGTTTCTGATTATATCCTCTTAGCTTTACCCACATACATTAACAGATTTTCCTCTTTGTACAGAGAATGGCTCCAAGTCTCTCTTCTACTATAAGTTATACTGATCCCACCTTAGAACCTGTAGCAACCGAACATTCAGCAATACGCCAGAAGATAGTAGATTCACAGTTCAAATGCTATGAGAGGATGAACAGAGCACCTCCTTACAAGAAAAAAGGTAAAAAGAAAAGCGAATAAGAAAAACAATTTTAAATTACTTTAATGCATTTCTAAAATGCTATAAGAATGAAGGAGAAAATGCCCTGTGTGAATAATCAGAGCTATAAGAAGAAATGATAAATGTAAGACTGGAAATTACAAATGACTTTCTAAAGAGTGAAAAAGTAAACTTTTACAATAGTGCAAAAATGCAACCTCTTAGTTTTAAAGTACAGCCTCTTAGTCTTAAAACTAGCGTGGATGTATTCAATAGACCAACATTTCCTTAAAAACAAATTGTAGATTTGTCTGGAAGTCCTTTTTTATTTTTTATTTTACAAGAAATTGAAGATATGGGTTTGCTAAATCAATGAATTTGGGTAGCTTTTGTGTTATTTGTTTTTTTCAGATCTAACTTGTATAACAGTTTGTAGCATGGAGCAAGTGGAAGAGAACATGGCAATTTTGCCCCAGCCTTGTTGAATGTAAATAGGAGGGTAGGAGCTACTGCATCATTAATTAAAAGTTTCCTCCTTGTACATTCTTCCCTTCCTTATCGGTATATTTGGGGAATTAGTGATCTGTATCTCCACAGTTACTCCTTAATTAGTCAGCTTCTGCTCTCAAACTAAGTTTGAGTTACTTTCTTTCTTCATGTTGAAAACTTTTCCTGTTTTTTTGTAAAAGAAAAAAAAGTAAACCAGTAATTAGGACCTGTTCCCTGCAGGGGACTGAATCTGATCTAGACACATTTAATCACAAATATGAGATGTCTTGAACAGGAACCAGTAAAAGTGGGTTAAGTCTTCACAGGCATCAGGGAAAAAGAATTAAACTTAGGCAGCAGCAGGACATGGATCTAGGCCTGGCTCTGGAATGCTGTCGCAAAATGTTTTTAAAGTCTCATATGAACATACTTCCATTTGAGGTCTACTTCAGGTAGTGAAACTTTTTGGCCTGGCAGTGAACAAATGGAGCAGAGGCAAAAAGGAAAATCCTGCTAAATTTACATGTGGGGGATTGTTCCTGATTGGGAATTACTACAGCTTGTTCAGAAGTCTTCCTGAATTTGAGGGCAGGGTGCAAGGTCCTGTCCCCATCCCCATATTTAGCCTTTCACATAGAACAGTGTTGGCTTTGAGGAAGGGCAAAGATGGATTATGCATCACTATGGCAAGGGCTATGTGGGAACTAGCCTTGCTTCTGCCTGACTTCAGAAAAGCTGTGCCTCTACTGTGTTCACTGGCCCTGATATGGAAGCACCCAATCAGTTGCTCTGAACCTGTTGGCAACAATCAGTAGAAATTTAAGACAGATTCTGCACAGCACCCAGTTGGCATATTGAGATCCTGAATCAATTGCACACCGCTTCACCAGATAGTCGGTGCCATGTGGAGTGGAAAGGAAATTGTGTTTGATATAGCTGAGGCCTGTTTCCTATAAGCCTTCAAATTCCACGGGATACCATGCAGTGCAAAGTTGGGCACCTTGAAAGAAAGGCAGGAAACATATTTCAGGCAGCACATCACTTGTACTTCAGGGAACTCACAGCTCTGATAGTATACAGTACCCTTTCCACAACCCATGCACTTCAAATGTGTTGGACTACACTGCCCAGTCATGTAAGGATGTGGGAGTGGGGGTAGGCAATTCACCCCATGAGGCAATGTTTTTAGGGCATCCCAGCCTGTAGCCACACCCCTGCATGCCCTGGCCACACTCCCATGCACTGCAGTCACACCCCCGCATACAGTGGTCACACCCCTTGCGCTGTAGGCCCACCCCATCCCGACTCCCCTCCACACACTCCAAGCTCCACCGCTGACACTGTCCCATCATCCATAGCCAATGAGAGTTGTAGCCCAACACATCTGGAGAATGTCAGTTTGGGAAGGGTTTGAGTAGTGGTCTTTTTAAAAAAATAACCTGCCTTTAATCTTGCATGTAAGCAAAAGCAGTCCTTTGCATCTTTCTGTCTTCCCACCCTTCTTACTACAGAGCCACTCTATGAGAACTAAGTCTGTTTGAATGTGTGGGATTGCCCTCCATCTAATGTGTTCAGAGCAGGAATACTAGCTTCACAAACAGATGTGCCCTTTAGTAAGACCCCTTTATATTTGAGACCATTATCAGACTATCTGTAACCCTGGTTATCATGTAATATAAAACCATAACCCTTGCAAATGATCTCAAAATACATCTGTTCTTTCTTGCAACTGAATGTTGAACGTGTCTAAGAGCAAGCCTTTAAATCTTGCTATAAAGCTTTTCCTCCTGTTCCCAGTACTGGAATATTTCTGCTTTTCTATCCAAAACCTGAAATAGCATCCCAGTCACAACAGGAAGGGGTTCCACCTCTCACCTTGACAACTTTCTTTATTGCTAGGAGCACATGCCGTTTCCCCCAGCAGGGATTGTATCAAGAATGAATTTTGTGTAACAGAATGCGACCATTTAGTGTTGTACACTCTTGCTGAGTTGAAAATACTGCAGTAAAGAATTAAACTGAAATGATTCAAAGTAATTATTTAGCTGAAGCAAAAAATAACTCAGGATAACAAATAAGCAGACTGAAAATGTACATCCCAGATGACTTAATATAGATATAAAATTGGTCTATTTTTCTTTATAAAATGAAGGTGATGTATGAGGGAGCAATTGATTCCCCCGCCCAGAAGATTTGTATAATCTCTTGAAAAATACAAATGTTTTTCATTTCACAGAATGAAAAATGTTTACAAAATTAGAAACAAAGACTACAGTCAACTGTGCCATCTTTCAGAAATGTGTTCTAGTAGCAGCTGGGTTCCCCTGCCAATCTTTTCCATTGACTCCATGTTGGAATTCTTCTCTCTCGTACAAAATTTGACCCAAAGCTGTGAGCAAATGGAGTATTTGTCAGAAAGAAATATGGTGGTGGTGTTGGATCCTACACTGAGATGCTATTATGATTTAGTAATAAACTGAAGAAAGAGTTTAGCGTATTTGGGTTTTCTAAGAGGAAAATATGTAGATACATGGATATACTGCATAATGAGAAAAATGCACTTAAAAAAAAGATTGAAGTGACAGTTGTAAAATAAATAAAACAATAATTAACATGCATAATAATTTTAAAATATTTTTTGAAATGCTTACATCTCTATAATTGAAACATTTTAGCCTATTAACTTCCAATTTGTGAGTATTAATTTTCAGTAGCCTTTATTAACTCTTAAGATCTAGGAATAGCTGTTAATTTTTCTGCTTCTTTATGTAATGTTCATCATCTGTTTTGTGTAAGTTTTGAACTTTGATTGCTTACTTCAAACTCAGTCATTAAAGCCTATGTATATTTTTGACAATGCAAAGAGTGGCCAAGTGACTTAAACTACTGCAGATCTGCAAATCACTGTCCAGCAGTCCATTGCAAGTTTCCAGGGAAGAAAGAAACAGTTATATCCAGTGGGTGCAAATATTATACCGATGCTTGGCACATTAGAAGCTACTCACTGCCCCAAACACCCCATATGCATTGAGTGCCTTAATCTGGTATATTTTCTGGCCCAGGGGGAACTCTTATTTTACTGCTGGTTTATAAAAAGGTCCTATATCCACAAGAGTATTGGTGGGTGCAGAAGCAAGATAGGTACATGTAACAGAGCTTCTCTGTAGCAGTGCCTTGGCTGTGGAACTCGCTACCCAAGAAAGTTAGCCTGATCCCATCATCACCTCTGCAGTTGGGGGTGTTACAGGAATACTTCTGAATTTCCAAACATCCAGATCCAGAAAACACATCATCCCATGAAGTAGAACTTTTGAGTCACTTTCCACCCATAATGGGTTTTTTTTCAAACATTATACCAAAACAATTTATTTGTCTTTAAAATATTATCATATTTGTCTGGGTTGTTTTTTTAAAAAATACAGCACATCTGTACATAGAAGGTGGCTGAAACTCAGTGATATTATTTACAACTCCTCAGGTGACAAAGTCATAAAATGTCCATCTTGTAGGTTGAGTTCTATGTTAAACCAGCTTCAGGGGGTAGGTGAGCAAAATGAAGGCGTTTTCTCTCCAAATAAGAATTTTGTATTCTACCCCCACCCATGAAATTTTCCTTCAGTCCTCAGTTTTCTAACTCTGTAGACATAATGACACTGAAAATCATTCACACCTAGAACTCTTCTATGTGTTGTGTTTTCATTCCTTAGTAACTTGGCATGCTTATTTTCTTTGGACGTCTAAATGCTTAACTGAAGTTTTAAATTACTGCAATGTTAGAAATTTGGGGAGTCAAGCAAAAAATATTTGAATTCTAGAATCGAACCAACAACCTCAAGGTCCTTAGGCAGGATATTTATGTCCTTAGGCAGGATATTTATGTGGCCCCCGGGCCACATAAAAAGTCACATAAAAAGGGAAATGATCTATTTATCTATCTATTTATGTAGATTAAGATAGAAGATTGATAGAAGAAGAAGAAAAAGATATAGAATTAGATGTTGGATAGGTATATAAATTTATAAGTATATAGGTATATAAATTTGATTGTATATATTTCTTTGCTTTCGGTTTCTCATATATTTATAATAAGAAAGAATGATTATTTGTAAATATTGTTTGTTATAACTTTAATAAAAATAAAATTTAAAAAAAAGGAAAAAATATTTGGAGGGGACAGAATTCTTCTTGGGAGGCCATATCCTCATCACTATCCTTTCCATTCTATGTGAATTTTGCAACAAAATATGCTTCTAAGGGAGTGAAGTCTCCCATTTGTTTGGATAAGAGTTATACACATGTTAGAAATTCCTACCACGTAACTTTGCTTCAAGTCCTCCACCCAAAAAATAAGATTTCAAGGTGAAAGCCTAGCCTGCTCTTTTGGCTTATCTCAACTCACAGGGTTGCTATGAATAAAAAGTAGGGTAACATCTAGCATCAGATCAAGGGTTGGTTTTTTTTGTCGGGGAGAGCTTTTCAAAACACCCACAGTGAGTTCCCTTCCTTAGTGAACTTATTGCCTACACTGCCATTGCTACCAGTTATTGCTGTTGTTTTGAACAAATCATAAGATCACATGACACTTTGGAAAAGATTGTAAATGCTTTGTGAGGTGGAAGACTGTAGGAAAATAGGAAGACTGCATTACAGGTAGATTGATTTCACCAAGGAAGCTGTGGCACTGAGTTTGCAAGATCTGAGCTTGGGGATATCTCAGTCCTAGGTTTGCTATAGATCGAAGTCTACTTGATGACAAATAACAAGAAAACCAATAATTTCTCTTCTCCATCATTGCCACTATCTGCTTCCTTGTCAAGTAGAAGGCCTGAGGGTAAGCAGACAGTGGCAACGATTGCTGCTGCATCCCACCACAGTTTGATCGTTTTCCCAGGGAAGGGGCAAGAGACAGATGAACAAGCCCACTGCAATGGTCAGAAGTAAGGACAGGGCTAACAGGCTCTTGTCAGTGGTCCTCCTTAGTGGAGTGTGGGAACTGGGCAGGTACCTGATTGTACAGGCCCTTAGCACAGAACCTGATAGACTCTGTGAATGTAAACCTAGTCTCCTTGGGTAAAGAGTCAGGTATTCTATAAGAAGTTATAATGAATAACATAATGTCCCTCAGTTTAAAAATGGTAGCACTGCTAACTGTTTCTGTGAATCATGCAGATATTTTACCAAAAAGAAAAAAAAAGAAAAGGAACAATCAGTTCAAGAAAAGAAGGTCAATCAGTTTCTTTCCTGAAAAATAAAGCATTATTCTTTCTGAATTTCTAGGTTTATTCTGTAACCGGACATGGGATGGATGGCTATGTTGGGATGACACACCTGCTGGAGAATTCGCTGACCAAAATTGCCCAGATTATTTTCCAGACTTCGATCCAACTGGTAGAGTATTTCTTTTCATCTTCAGCAAATGCATGTAGGATTTGGAAAAGGAAAGGAACAAAAAGCTTTTTCTTTTTTTGAAAAAAAATTAGCATATGAAATAAGATTTATTTGTAACATTTTATGTTGCCTCTCTACTAGCCTGACATCTGAACAGTATATTTCTCTTTATAACATATTACTATTCAACTTATACATGCACCTCCTGTAATGAAAGTGGTAGTGTTTGTTCTCAGTGTTGCCTGTTTTTATAATCTTTCCATTTTTAGGTGCAGTGAACTGAATAGCAGATGCTAAGGCTGGTTCATTTCTGTAAAATGAATTTTGTTATTCCCAGGGTCTCTCTCCTGTAATTTATGGTCCAAGACAACTTTATAAATTTCTTGGAAGTTTTTTTTTAAGCCTCAAAAACACTTTATTAAGCCTCAGAGGGCCCAGTGCCCATTATTGCTTCATGTATTATTCATAGAAATGCTGGTTGCCCTAAAGACTTGAAAGATGGCATTATTCAAAATGATTATAAAAACTCTGTGAATCTGACAAGTGCAGTTGTTAATGTATTTTTTTAATGTAAACAGAAAGAGTGGTCAGCCCAATCTACCACAGTTTAGTTCACAGATACCAATGTTGTGCCAGTGCCATGGTGATGACATTGTTTCTGGGTTGTTCTGCCAGCAGAGCCTCTGGAAACATCTATCCAGTGAATGATATACTGGCATTTGTATACAACTGGAAAATGTTTGCTCCTGGACTGAAATAGCATGATCAGAGGTTGGATAAGTTGCCCTTTGGATCAGACATCTCAGAATCCTGCAGATGAGAGGAATCTGAGCTTTGCAGTCTAAAAAAAATACTTTTCCTGGTGCTGCCCAAAGCATGGGGTACAGCAGAAATAAAATAACCATGGGGAAAAGGAAATAAAGAGTTTTTGTATGTTTAGAATTCCCACTTGGCCAGGGAAACCAAATGAATGGCCTTGGAGAATTCACATTCTCCCAGCTTTAGAGCATGGCAATGGCAAACCTTCTCTGAACAAATCTTGCCAAGAAAAACCCATGATAGGTTTACCTTAGGATCACCATTAAGTTGGGAACAACTTGAAAGCATTCAACAATAACAAATAAGTCTAAAATGCAAGGGCAGGCAATTTTTTTTTGTCTGTAGAGGGCCACATTCTCACATTTTCTCTTGGCTTCTGGGCACTAGGGCTATTGATAAGAAAAGCCAAAGCCAAACCATAATGCTTTTCTCAATCTTTTTCTCTTATGATCATCAGCACCCCGCACTGTTTCTTTTTCTTTCTTGAAATTCTTGAGAGAGACAGAAAACGTGTGGCAGCCATTGTGAGATAAATTGTATGTGTCTATGTATGTATAGAGGGACAGACTTTATGTGAAAATTACCACTATCACCCCCCCGCTTTTCTTACATTCGAACATAGACATCCATCCATTTGCATATATATATGCAATATGCATGTATATGCAATATTTGTATATATGCGGTAAGCATACATATCTTTTATTCCCCCTTGTGACAGCAGCTGAAACAAGCAAGAAGGCCAATGGCTGCATGAAGTCCTTGAGCCACAGGTTGCAAACTCTGTCATATAGAGTGGGGCAGGGCTGCTTAACTTGTCACACAGAAACTGAGATTCCTGTTGAGATTCCTTTTTCTATCCAAACTTTACAAGGCCTCAGAATTATATTATCATTTGAAGCACATGAGCAACCTAGCCTGGAGTGGAGAAGCAACCAACATTGCTCTGAAACTTTCTTTCATGGGCCATTGCACACATAAATTTCTTACAGGTGACGTTTTCATGAAGGAAAGTTTGTCTCATCCTGGGTGATCATCACACATGTATTTTGCTGCATATGCACATTGTAGGAGTCACCACTAATAAGTGCTTCACATCACATCAACACAGTGTGAACGAACACACATGTGCAGATGGGGATAGGTGCGCTTTTCTCCACCAAGGTACTCTCCAAACAGGAGAGCCACAGTTTGTGTAGGAGCCTGAAAAGGTTTACAATGCTTATCAGAAACTGGCCAAAAGAAAAAGAAATTAGTCCTACAAACCTCTGCTTCCCCTCCATCCTATTTGGGAACTGCAGTGGTCATTTTCAGTTCCTGGAGCATGCAGTCTAGTACTATTGTCATCTTTCCTTTGTCCCGTAGATTGTACTTGCAACTGTGTGCAGGGGGAGAGGGTATTACTATTGCAACATTTGAAGCAGTGGCTACTTTAAAGTGGTGAATAAGGAGGCCAAAGTTGGCTTCTGCCATAGCCAGTTACAATAATGTAGCACTTTCAGTAGAAGGCCACTAATGTAATGTGATCACCAGTGCCACTACCATTAGGGAAGTAATAGATTGTTTGGGGTGCATGAGGAAAGATTTAATATACGGAATTAGAAAGCTGAGGCCCGGAAACTGCATCAACTAACTAGAAATAATCAGCCAAAGCTTTACCCTTGAGACTCTTTGTATTGAAAATGTAATCTAAATTAATGTAATCTAAACTAATATATACACTATCACTGATTCTCCACAAGTTGGATTAGAAAACTGGAAGGAGGAACATTAACAATTTAAGCTATCAAGATGACGCCATACTACTAACAGAAAATAGCAAAGATTTGGAATGACTGTTGAAGAAAATCAAGGAGGAAAGTGCAAAAGCAGATTTACCATTGAACATTAAGAACACAAAATTAATGGCCACAGATGATTTACATAACTGTAAAGTAGGTGATGAAGACATTGAAATAATTAAAGATCTTTCGTATCTTGGCTCAGTCAGTAATCAGAATGGAAATTGTACTCAAGAAATCACAAGAAGACTAGGACTTGGAAAAGCAGGTGTGAAGGAGCTAGACTAGATCCGCAAGTACAAAGATATATCATTGAATACTAAAGTCAAGACTATCCATGCCTCTGTATTTCTGATTTCTGTGTATAGTTGTAAAAGATGGACAGTGAAAAAACTGATAGGAAGAGAATGAGCTCATTTGAAATGTGGTGCTAGAGAAGAGTTCAGTGGATACCATGGACTGCCAAAAAGACAAGTAAATCAGCCAAGAGCAAATGAAGACTAAACTCTTCCTAGAAGCCAAGACGACTAAACTGAGACTGTCATACTTTGGACATATCATGAGAAGACATGACTCACTGGAAAAGAGAATAATACTTGGTAAGGTAGAAGGCAGTAGGTAAAAAGGAAGACTATATTACAGGTGGACAGACTCAATCAAGGAAGCCACGGCCCTGAATTTGCAAGACCTGAACAGGGCTGTTGATAATAGAGTGACTTGGGGGGGTTCTCATTGATAGGGTTGCCAGAAATCAAAGTCAACTTGACAGCAGTTAACAGCAATGATGTCTTCCGCAGGTTAGGAATGGATAGACCTCTCAGTCTAGATTCCCCGACTGATTAATGACCGGCTTCCACCCTTTCCTTAGAGTATACTGGGGCCTAGAGGACTATAAGCATTCTTTGTAGTCTGTTCTTATCCCAGCGTAGATCAAGCCCTCTCAACTATTTTTATTATTCCTACCAAATTGTCTAGGGCAGCAAAGTGTGCCCCATTGTCACCAAAGAGGGTACAGCAGTTAGTACAGAGCTTGGATGCAGCTAGCTATAAATTATTAATAATTTATTACTATATTAGCTTATGGTGAGTGATTTTGGATAGGCTTCATTACTTATTAACTGAAATAATCCATCAGGTTCTGGATTTTAAGAAACAATTAATCTTCCTGGCTATTTTTGATGGCCCAGGTAGGTTGTTGTCCGATAAAGAATTGATTGCAATGTTATTCATTGCTGCCAAGACAGAAATTTTATAAAGTGGAAGCATCTAAAGTGCACAGTCTTGGGTGAAACAAGTGTAGTTAACTACATTTAAAAAAAACATTAAGCAGAATATGAGTTGAAGTCATAACACAGAAGGCTACATTTTTGGACAGATAGTTTGCATTTATTACATACATTGATACCTATCTAGACTGCTTTAAACTGCCCATGGCCCAGCTTCAGTTTTAGGAGGGAACTATTTAGCATTTCAGTGTCCTCTGCATGGAAAGGGACCATGAAGAGACTTTTTTTTATCACTTGGAAAAGCCACACTTGATACTTAATACTTTAAGCAGCCATTCCTGTTTCAAGGATTCTGGGAAGGGGAAGAGGAAGAGGAGAAAAGAAAAGAAAAAAAAAGAAAAGAAAAGAAAAGAAAAGAAAAGAAAAGAAAAGAAAAGAAAAGACTGACTCTGAAATGTTCTTGTCTCATATGTGTTATGTTACTGGCCTGTATTTTGGGTTTATAAATAAAAGGAAGAAAAGTTGTAACTAACAAGTCTCGTTCATCTTGTTGAGGTGATTCTAGATAAGACTAACACTGAGTTTAGCCCAATGGTTTGAAATTTGCTCATTTGAACCTAATTGCTGTTAAAGTTTTCTTTTGCCTTTCTAAACTACCCAGGGGACATTTTGTTGATGGACAATTTTAAAAAAATACTATAAATAAATCTTCACAATTTTTTGAAGCTGAATTTAATGGAAAGCAGTGCTTTCATAAAGAAAAGAAGCAAACTCTTTTCTGAACTTTGGAGAAGACGTGAATCCAAGGCTTGCAGCAACTCATTGTAGTCAAGATAAACAATGGATGATGTGGTGTTCAGATATACTAATTCTTTTACCACACTTCTCATCACTAAATATCTACTCCATCTCTTGCCTAACAGAAGAACAGTATTGTCCGAGCTCAAAGCCAAATCTATTGTCTCGTTTCACTTTCTCTCACTTCCTTTTAAAAATACATTATCAGGATTTTGTATTTTAAAAGAGAAAGTGAGAGATTTTACTTCTTTTTGTTGTTGCTTTAGAGGTTAACATTTCTTTAGATTTTTGGAAAATGCATACAAGGTCTCTCCCACTCCTCTGCTCTTACATATAAATCACTGATAGATTGTTTTCAGTATCCTTCATAAACACTGATTTTCAGTCTTACCATGCTTCCACACTCCTTACTCTCCTGGATTTGCTCCACTTGGCTCAGTTCTCTTGCATCTCTGTTCTGTTCATTAGCTTTTCTTTCAATGGGAGAGGCTTTTCTGAAAACCATTTATCAGTCATCACAGGTGTGTGTCATAGTTGCCAGCCAAGCTAGCGTACAGTTTGAAATGGACTTCACAAGTGACTGATTTTCACTAGGAGATATAATTGAATGTGAGTGAATCAGGAAATTTTGTTCTGACTGCAAACCATTGTTGCTAATAAAGGTGAATGCCACATCTCAGGGCTTTAAGAGTAGTTTCACTGTACTGAAGCAGTTTTTAAGATATTGGCTAGATCATTTCTGTACCTCCTCCTAAGCCAAAAGGGCTCCCGAGGCACTAAACAAATAAAAACCAAGTAAAATAATACAAAGATACATTTTTAAAAATACATTAAAATGCACTTTAAAAACTCTGAAAAGCTGTCTAAAAACAATCCTAGAATCCAGTTTTGAAACAGTTAAAACAGCACTTTCAAACGAATGCTATGTAAAGCAGCATGATTTTGACTGCCTGACTCCATCTCTTTTAAGCTTCTGGCAATGTAACTTCCTTGAGAAGGGAGTTATACAATCAAGGAACTGCCACAGAAAAAGCCCTGTTATGTGTACCCACCAATCTATATGCACAAGGTGTTGGGACATGCAACCTGGCCTCCTCTGAAGAGCTCAAATTTCTGGCATGCTCATAAGGGAGGCCCCAAGTCATTTAAGGCTTTGTAGAGAGCCAGCACGGTATTGTGGTTTGAGAACTGGACAGCCCTGGAGAGCAGAGTTCAATTCCCCACCTGGCCATGGAAACCCACTGAGTGACCTTGGATATATCCACACTTTCAGCCCCAGAAAACCCTGTGAAAAGTTTGCCTTAGGGTCATCATAAGTTGGAAGTGACTTAAAGGCACACAACAACAAGGTCAACACCAATACCTTGGAAGTAAATTGGAAGTCAGTGCAGTTCTTGCCAGACCAGGGTTACTTGGTCTCTAAAATGCATACCGAATACTAGTCTGCCTGCTGCATTTTGCACTAGCTGCAGCTTCCAAACTCTTTTCAAGGGCAGCCTCACATAGACCACGTTAGTAGTCTAATCAGGAGGAAACTATGGCATGAATCGCTCCGGTCAGATTTACCTTCACCAGGGTGCAACTGATGCACTAGCTGAAGGTGGGCAAAGACACTCCTAGCTACTGCAGCAACCTGGCTTTCTAGGAGCGGTGCTGGGTCCAAGAGCACCCCAGGCTACAAACCTGATCTTTAAGAGCAAGCTCATCCAGGACAGACTGCAATCTCAGTCTCGGGTTGGGGAAGTAGTCTACAGTGTAGTTTTGAGTTTCATATTCAATAAGGCATAGAGAATAGCAAATTCCAAATCACATCAAAGTATTTTAGTATGGAACTTTATTCTGTATAATTCAGTATGGTTTCTACCACTCCAACTGCGAGTCATATCCTATGCATCTTATAACTTTTATTTTTGTGGGTCAGCCAAAGTATTGCACTGTAGAACCTTCAGTTGGGAAATGGGTGGTGGTAGGTTGTAGAATGGGTGGTAGTTGTAGAATGCAGATGTTTCCTTGCATACTCAAAGTATAGTATTCTGTGGCTTTTTGCTGAAATGGGTTCCTGGCCATTTTTACAATGTAGTTCAAAAAGAACATTGGGAATCCATCAGTAACCTAAACAGTGGGGGGACACTTCCTTATCTTCCTATGTGTCCCTCAGAGTAAAGTACAGAAAGAAAGGAAAAAGCTATCCATGGTCTTAGCAATTGTATACTAAAAAAATGACTATGGTCACAGAGCTTGCAAAAGTTCTAACCATGCTTGCTGGGGAACATTGAGAGCTCCAGTCCAATAAAGATAACTTCATCAAGCTGCAGACAGTCACAAGAAAAGTGGTAAAAGTAAATGAATAGAGTTGTCGGTGAGATATTGAACAGTGTAATGAGTGAACTCAGTGTAGTCCTTGTTGTTGTGTGCCTTGAAGACATTTCTGATTTATACCAACTCTAAGATGAGCCTATCATAGGGTTTTCTTGGCAAGATTTGTTCAGAGAGGGTTTATCTTTGCCTTCCTCTGAGACTGAGAGAATGTGACTTACCCAAAGTCACCCACTGGTTTCCATGGCTGAGCAGGGATTTGAATGCTGCTCTCTAGCTGTAGTCCAGCACTCAAACCATTAAAGTACACTGGTTCTCCTCCATCCCAAACAGTGTTGTGAAATCAAATGTCTTAGGCTATGTATAAGATGGTGAAGTAAATAGGTTAGCCTTTGGCTCATTTCTATTTTTCAAATCATCATCTGTACTCTCTGTGCCATTACTGTCAGAACTTGGCTCATATAATATAACAAAGATAAACTGAGGGTGTAAGGTTAGTCACGCAGTTCAGTAGATTGCTGTGATCCGTTCAGTTTTCACTGAAATGTCTAGAGTCAAAGGGGGCAAAGTTTTGAATGGAGTGGGAAAACGATCTTCCCCACTACATGAAGGAAGGAAGGAAGGAAGTTGCAAAGGAGGGAAGCAGGGACGCCTTATCCGCTAGGCACTTTGAGCACAGTGCCTAGGGCCTAGGAAAACAGGATTTTAGGGCCTATGGAAGCATTCCTAGTGGTACGTCCAGGCGAGGCAGGGAGCTGAATATAAGAGCGCTTAGGCCCTATGAAAACCTTAATGTGGTTTCTGGAAGAAATGAGGCAAGCAGGCAGGCAGAAGCAGCAACACAATGCATGAATGGAAAGAAAGGTTCAGCAATATACATATTACCTCAGACCTTACATTGCCTCTGCCTGGCTTACAGCCATCCTGGTTTAGATGTATGATATCTTTTCCCACCAAAGAAATGGCAGCATCATTTGAAGCTGACAGTTCTAAACTCCTCCTCCTTTTGTTCTGCATAGTCCATTGGGGCAAATCTTCAATACTGAGGTAGTTAGAAGTTCCAAAAACTGTCTTATAGTTCCTTGTTATCACCCTTCAGTGTAGAGAATTGTCAGGGAAAATGTTCTCTGATTGATTATCGTTGCTCATTGCCAATGAATCAGAGTCACTGGACAGGGACTGGAGAAAAATAGAAATACAGTTTAGACCTCGTCATTACTAGAACAAAGGGGTTTTTTTCCCTTTCCCCCACAACAACCTGCTGAAGCAGCATCCCTCCCCAGTCATTGCAGGAGAGAAATGGCTGCTGTTAATGCAATGATCCCTTGGATATCAACAGGGGACATTAGACATAAAATTGGTACATTGTGTTCTGTTGTATCATCACTTTTTATCTCTGTTTAAAACTTCAAATGCTTTCCAGCTTTAGATAGTTTCTGGCAACAGATGCAATAAAAAGATTGCAGAAAAAGCATCTGAAATGGTCTGCAAGTTAAATTGATGGGTGTCAACGAGAGTGTGTTCTTTTCCTGTATATTGCCTGGGCACGTATTCACATTTGAACATTGGATCCCAAAAGTTCTTGTACTGAAGTGTAGTTATTCCAGAAGACATTTCATTTGGATTGTGGAGAATGTGTTTATTCCAAAGGTTTCTATATAAAGTATGTTCCTGGTCATAGAAAGTATGCATATTCTCTCAGTTGGCAGCATGTTCTCTTGTTTCTTTTAGTCAGGTGGAAGATACGTGTGGGACTGTGTGTACACACACACACACACACATTTTTTTTGTTAAATTTACATCTCTCTTTTTCACGACATGAATCTCCAGAAATCTACCACTACAGACATAATAAAATCTAATAAACATCAATGAAATCCAAAGGAAAACAAGTAAAAAACAAGACAGGTAAAATATCAATAAAGCAACCAGTAAAAAGCAGTTTCCACATATGTACAAATCAGCTTATGGGCCCAAGAGAGGGTCTAACTAACAGATATCAATACTGTCCCTGTGTTTTTTAACATCTACATGAAGCCACTGGGAGAAGTCATCTGGAGTTTGGGGGCTGGGTCTCATCACTATGTTGTTGACACCCAACTCTATCTCTTCTTTACAACTGATGCCAAGGAGCCTGTGGAAGTCCTAAATCATCATCCAGATGTAGTGAAGGACTGTATGCAGATGAATAGACTGAGGCTTAATCCAGACAAGACAGAAGTGTTGCTGGTCAGTAGGAAAACTAGCCTGGGGTTGGGATCACAGCCTGTTCTGAATGGGGTTACACTCCCTCTGAAGAATCAGGTTTCTAGCTTTGGGGTGCTCTTGAGCCCAGAGCTGCTCCTGGAAAGCCAGATTGCTGCAGTGGCCATGAACACATTTGCCCACCTTCAGCTGTTGCGTCAGCCGTGTCCTTTCCTGGAGAAGTCAGATCTGGCCCCAGTAGCTGCCTTAGTTTCCTCCTGGTTAGACTACCATAATGCACTCTGTGGATCTTTCTGCCCTACACTGTTATAGTGCTACTGTTCCACTTTCAACATCCTCTGGAATTCTGGGGTTTGCAGTTTACTGAGGCTGAGAATTCTAAATGCCTCTCCCTAACCTGCAAACCCCAGGATTCCACAGGCAGTTGAAAGTGGAATAATAGCACTATAACAGTATAGGCTGGAAAGGCCTTCTGTGGGGCTACCCTTGGGAAAGTGTTCAGAAGCTGCAGCTAGTGCAAAATGCAGCACCCAGAATTGTGTCAGGTATGCATTTCAAAGACCACAGAACAGCAGTCTTTCAAGAACCTTGACTTCCCATTTGCTTCCAAGCTCAATTCGAGGCGCTTATTTTGACCTATGAAGCTCTAAACAGGTTGAGGCCAGGATATTTGAATGACCACCTCCTTCCCTGTGAGCCTGCCAGAAATCTGAGATCCTCAAAGGAAGGCCCTGCTGCATTTCCCAAGACCTTGTGAAGTTAGGTTGGTACAGATTTTCTCTGTAGCGACACCTCAACTGTGGAATTCCCCACCGGAGAAAATTAGGCTGGCCCCATCTCTTTGAAGCTTCCAGTGGGCACTAGAAACAGTGCTGTTCCACCTAGCATTTAATATTTGAAAATGCTATGTTTTACTGTTTTAAATTGAATTTTAAGATTGTTTTACTGATCATTTTAATGTGTGCAAATGTGGAGGGCCAGCTGTATATCTTTTTAGCCAAAACAGCATATGCCGCTAATACATCGTTTCCAGCGAAGAGATAGGCAGTTATATGTACATGATGTAGATAAGCTGTGATTTGTGATTGAGCATGTATGACAGCAGATGGATCTGCTTTAAATGAACACTTGTGTGCATACAGTCTTGCCTTTAGCATCAGCTCATCACTCAGATAACCATTTGACCATGAATTTTAAAAAAAATGTGCTAAAGTATTTCAAGAGATGTGGGACAAGTGTATATGCAGTTTTGACCTTCAGCAATAGGTCTTTGCACCAATAACCATTTGACTGTGGTTTTAAAAAATAACACTGGGCTAAAGGCTTTCAGGAGATGTGGCAATCTTAAGAAGGAAGGAAAGGTCGAGAATGGAGGTAGTTTTACTTTAAAATGCAAATTGACCAATGTTCTTCTTCCTCCTCCTCCCCCCTCTTTTTCCTCTTTTTTTCTTCTTCTTTCCTCATCTTTTTTCTTCTTCTGTTTTTTACTTGCCCCCACTTTAGACATGATATGTCATGAGTTAGTTACCAAGGGCCTTGTGATACTGTAACTCTGGCCATTTCTACACTAGACTGTTATAGCGCTATTATTCCACTTTCAACATCCTATGGAATCAAGGCCCCTCCCTAAACTGCAAACTCCAGGATTCCATAGGATGTTGAAAGTGGAATAATAGCGCTGTAACAGTCTAGTGCAGAAATGGCCTCAGTGATGAAGAAGAGCACCTGATAGAATGTTACCTATGAACACCTGGGTACAAAGGTGCCAAGTGACTAAGTGAGAACAGCCAATCCCACCACAGTGAAGATGAGGGGCTACAGAGGAGGGTTTTTTTTTTTTAAAAAACCCAGTCAATCTGTTGAAGACAAACAGCTGAGACTTGAGTTTGAAACAGACTGTTGAATGAATCAGTCTGAGGGGAATTACTGATTATCGGGTGCCTGAGTGATTTAAAGCACAAGTCTGAAATAATGCAACTCCAGTAGTGTTAATGGTTTGGAGCTAAGATCTGAAACGTAAGAAATAAGCTATTCTGTCTGTTATTAAATAAAGTTAACCTATTTGTTATTTTGTACAGCTGGCTCCGGACAGCATCATTACCTCAGAACCAAGGGTGGTTCTTGCTTACCAAAAAGAACACAAAGCTGACACACACAATAGTCCACAGTGAGGTCACCTGCGGGCCTAGAACTCCAGACCCACAGAGGAATTTTAAGGAGGAGCCAAGGGCAAGCTGATAGTGACAGGTTCACCAGGTTTGGAACTCCAAGGCCAACCTGAGAAGGAACCTTGTCACAGGCACTCTGCTAGGGCCTGTGCACCATCAACTCAATAAGCAAGAAGAAATTGTTGTTGAATGGGAATGGCAAAATATGGCCCCAAAACCTTGTCCCAGCATTTTTTTTTTAAATCTTTACAAAGATTACTCGTGGCCTCTAGTGAGGTTGAGGGGAATTTCCCCACATCCTCCACAACTGCTTTATGAGTGAGGAGACATCTTTTTAATAGCCTAAAGTATTGCAAGTATTTTAAAAAGGTTTAAAAATTGGTGTGCCAAGGGGATACAGAGGACTGGGATGTGTGTAGATGCAACCCTGGACCTCTGGAGGTTGGCCACTTCTGTTTTTGAAGGAAGAAAGTAAAAAAAAAAAAGAAAGAAACCCCTTGGGTAGTTTTAAAAATGTGTGAAATTCATCCACTCATCCCATGAAAATCTCCAAATATCTCCTCACTATTCACATAAGTAAGGAGGAGAGGATATTCAGCTCAGCTTAAGATAACATACAAAAATAAAAGCTATCTATCTCTAGTCAGTTATAGCAGGATTGCCCACTACCATTCCATTCTTTTGATGATGTCCACAGCATCCCAAAGATTCAGGGAATATGTAATAGGAGCCACAGCTGAGTCAAATATAACATGTTACAGGGAGATATTGGGCTATGTAATGACTTGTTATTTTCCTGTAGCAAAATGAAGTGTAGTGTGTCATAATCTGTCTCACTGAGTGGGAAATCTCATTTAAAGTGAGATTTAAATGTCACCTAAATTAATTGGATATGTAAAAACTAAGGAGGTTGAGCACAGAGATTTAGGCTTCCTAAATGAATTGTGTCTCTTGCATTTTTGATTCACAGAAACAGCAACAAAGTACTGCGATAAGACAGGAACCTGGTTCCGCCATCCTGAAAGCAATCGAACGTGGTCCAACTATACACGCTGCAACTCTTTCACAAATGAAAAACGTAAGGTAAATTATTTTAAGTTTAGTACAATTTCTACTTCTACCTAATTTTTATTCTGTACCTTTTAGGAAAGGGAAGAATATTTGAAAATATTTGGAAAATGGTTGGACAATGTGTGTCTTGAGCACCAGGAAACCCTGATGAAAAGAATCCTTGACTGAGAAGTATCTTCGCTGTTCAGGCCATAGTCAGTGCAAAATTCCTATAATTTTTTGCCCAAAAAGCAGCATTTTCTACACAAGAAACAGCAAAAAATATTTCTGCACAAAAATATTTTCTGTCTAGAAAATTCTGTTTTTGCACAAAACAGACCCACATGGGAATTTTGTACATAATAAATTCTAAAATATGATAGTCTTCAAAAATTGCACAGTTTTTGAAGATTTTCTTATAGTGGGAAGAAAAATGTTTGAAATTTCTCATTACTTCCTTGAAGAATGAAATCAGTGAAGAATTAAATCCCTAATGCCTTCTACATATCAACAGTGATGCAATGGAAAAAGAATGTCAATCTTTTTTGTATTTCAGACCACATTTATTTAAATATTTACAATATATTCTACCCTCTATCTTGGAGGGATCCAGTATGGTGTAGTGGTTTGAGTGCTGGACTACAATTCTGGAGACCAGAGTTCAAATCCCCGCTCAATCATGGAAACTTGCTGGATGGCCTTGGGTAAATCATATCTTTCAGCCTCAGAGGAAGGCAAAGGCAAACCCCCTCTGAACATATCTTGCCAAGAAAATCCCATGATAGGGTCATCTTAAGATCACCATAAGTCAGAAGCAACTTGAAGACATACAATAACAACTATATCTTAGGATCTAAGGTCAGGATACTGTAATTTAATATTTATCAAGGCCATCATTTTAACCAAAAGCCAGACATGCCACTAATGAAGCATGTCCAGTGAAGAGATTAACTGATACATATACGTGGGCTGGATACACTGCAATTTGTGATTGAGTATGTTGGAGAACAGATGTATCTCTTTAAGTGAATACAAAAACAATTTTAAAAAGTGGGAAATAATTTTAAGTGAATTAAAATCATATTAAATAGTTGTTTGACAAGTTAAACCCATTAAAACAATTAAACTAGTTTAAAGCCACGTGAATGCATAGAGTGAGAGGAAATCAAGTCCAAAGACATTTGTTAAAAGCCATATTTCTACTTGGTGCTAGAATGGTTGGTCACTGATCCTCCAACTGTTGCCTCAGAAGCATCACAATCCAGCTCGCAGTTCTATATCCTGAAGGGTGATTGTTTATGATCCATACTGGTAATTACGGATGCCAAAGATTGTAGGTAATGTGCCACAATCATCACCAGGGTTAGTGATGGAATGAAGCAACTAGCAACACACACTTTGTTTATCTCAATCAGTAATTTTGTTGAACTGACACTGACGTTGTACACTTTTCCCATAAAGAAACAAGCAAGCAAACAAACAAACAAACAAACGAATAGAAGGGAATCATTGCCCTTAATCTATCCCTACTGATGATGTTGTGAAGGTGTAAGCTGTCCCATTATAAGGGTGTGCAAGGAATTTGCTGCAATGGACTTTTCATGTGGACTTTCTGGTGTACACTATCTCCAATGGATGTACATTGCATTTTTTATTTTAGCCTAATGGTTGTGGATGAGCCTGATAAAATACACATATTTTAAAAGTTGTTAGAGAAAGCCATACATGTTGCAAAGGGATGCAGAAATCTAGCACAGACATGCTTTTAATCACCTGGGAGAAAACATACAAACAATGTGCACAATTTTTAGAATGTGCACATTGTAAAACATCTCCAGTCTGAATTCAAGATGATATTTAAAGCCCTAAATGCCTTGGGACCTCAATACTTGAGAGCGTGCCTCTCCTTGTGTATGCCTTACTGAGGATTAAGATCTGCTGTGAGAGCCCTCCTCTGTGTCCCACCAGTAAGGTCAGTACACTGTGTGAGGACATGGGGGAGGGCCTTCTCAGCTGTGGCTTGCCAACTGTGGCATACTGTTCCCCTGGTAGCCCCACTGGTGTCATCACACCCATGTCATTTAGGCGCAAAGTTAAAAGTTGCCTGCTTACTAAGGCCTTTGGGCCTTATTCAACCCAAAGACCTTTATACATAGTTTTAAAAACTTTTAAATGTTTTTAAATCTGTTTTTATTCATTACATTGTTTATTATGTCATAGCTTAATTCAGTTATCTTACTGATTTTAACCTGTTTTAATACTATTTGGAAGTCACCCTGAGATCTCTTGATGTATAGCAGGGTATACATATTTTAATAAATACATAAATAACAACCACCCCACCCTAAACCAGTGTCACCTTATAGCATGCCCTTGAAAATTACCTGATTTGCATTTCTCTGGATTCTACTAAATTACATCCCACTCCCACAATTGTGCTTTATACTTGAGCATTTATTATCACTCTGCATTACATCTGAAAAAGTGGGGTTATGTCCACATAAACTCATTTGAAAATGTAAGCTAGTTACTCTTGAAGGTGCTGCCATAGTTCTTCGCCTCTCCCCACTTCTTCCTTACTCCTTTCTTGTCATTATAACTAGATGATTTCTCTCATTTCCTCTACATTCATGTCTCTGTAGTAGAGGACAGATAAGATATACAAAAAATAACTCATCTTTTGTTGTGGTAAGGACTAGTACTGATCTGAAAATTCTGGAAGAATATTAATGGACAACCCTTCACTTGGGGTTTGGAGATGAGGATAGGGTGAAAGAACCAAAATCTCCACTTTTCTTCAAATACTTTCCCTATTGTTGCCAGTTGACAATAGGAGAAACTCTTTCTGTTTGGCTGCTGGCTGGCTTTTGAGAGTTCTAATTTGCCCACATTTTAGCCCCCTCTCCAATCACAAATATATTCAAGTTCTTTAACTAGAAATGACGCAAAGTGGTTGGATTCACTCTGACTCAGTTCATAGGTGGGGCTAAAATGGGAGCATTTCAATCTCTGGTCAGTTCTAAGTGTTGACACCTTTCTGGTGGGGAATTAAGCCCTTCCACAATCAGTGAAGTATGAGCAATGTGATAGATCAATATGTTGTAATCGCAAAAGCTGGAGTCTGGAAGACTTTGTTGTTTCTACTTATTATATGTAAAGTATATCATGTAAGGAAGCGGTTGTGTGACTGGAATCTGCAAACCATCTTTTGACAGATGTCATGCTTTAGTTTAAATATCAGCAAATGTTTCTGTATAACTACCCCTTAAGTCAGTAGGATGGTAGTGATGCAAATTGTTGTTGTTGTTGTGTGACTTCAAGTTGTTTCCAACTTATGGTTGGAAAGGCAAGGTTGCCTAAGGCAACCCTTTCATTGGGTTTTCTGGGGCTGAGAGTATGTGATGTGCCCAAGGTCACCCAGTGGGTTTCTATGGCCAAGCGGGGAATTGAACCCTGGTCTCCAGAGTCATAGTCCAACACTCAAACCACTACACTACACTTTCTCAGTGCAAATGATAGCATCCTGAATATGGGAAGTAGGATAGAATGTTGACAATAACTGCCCCTCTTGCTGGCAGACAATAGCTAACCAGTCATCCCTTCCCTGACCACTCCCAAGGCATAGGATCCAACATAGAGGGAGCCAAGTTTAGAAAAGCTACATTTTTAGGACTACGGCTCCCAGAATGGCCAATCCCTTTGGCCAATCCGGGGGGGGGGGATTCCAGAAAATCTCATCCTGAAAAGTAACTTTTCCAAACTGAATATGAAGATAACAGGAGGCCCTACTTTCTCTCTTAGTCGCATGAAAAATTTCTCTTCAATTGAATGAAGTAGTGTAGTAGGATGAAAAAAACTAGAAAAAGTTAGATGTCATTGCCATTCCAGGATACAGTTCTGGAGGAAGTGGAACCGAGTAGCAGTCACTGAAGCCAAAAGAAAAGCCTTTGTTGCCTCGCCTCGCCTCGCCTCGCCTCGCCTCACCTCATGTGCAGCACAGAGAAATAGCCTGTCAGAGCTAAATATGTGAGCGAAGGAGGTGAATGACCACTGGACCCAAGCTGTGCTGATGAATCTGCTCTGGGAGGGGGTCTGAATTTTAAAGAAGCTATCCAAGAGGTTGAAGCCTATCTCTGAAAAGACAGTGAAAGAATTCTTACCAAGACACTTTTTCCAACTAAAGGAACCAGGAGAAATGGCTCTGATAGGAAGCTGCAGCTGAACCAGAGGAAGGCTTGCGCCTCTCCTTCTGATTCATTAGATGCCCATGGCACTGTAATGTGAATTCACTGGTGTAAATAGCAATTGACAGGGATATGTGAAATGTGGTGCCAGATTCAGCCGTAATTAAACCATAGGAGAGTTCTTACCTCTCATTTTGTTCTTAACTTTGACCATTTCCACACTAGCCTGTTATAGCACTATGATTCCACTTTCAACATCCTATGGAATCCTGGGGTTTGCAGTTTCAGGAGGAGCCAGCCAGCCCCTTCTGGAACTGCAAACGCCAGGATTCCATAGGATGTTGAAAGTGGAATCATAGCGCTATAACAGGCTAGTGCAGAAATGGCCTTTCTTTCATTGCTTAAGGTTCCCTGGCATTTTCTTTTTATATTTATGTTTTTATTTTTTAGTGTTACTCTAAAATCTTTTTTTGTGTGTGTGTGCTTTGAACTCACAGACCATTGTGGATTGAATGACTTCCCTTTTCCCTTTCTGGCATTTTGACTGAGCAATAACCTACTCATTATGTCATAATATGGAAAAGTCTAATTAAGTTTGTATAAGATGGTCTTTAATATTCCTGGGAAATCTATGACCCTTTACCGCAAGAAGTAATGATATTCACAAAAGCATTAAGGAAACTTCTGTACAGATTTTCATTTTTCCAGATGGTAGATTAAGTAGAGGAGGCCAAGCATGTCATTCATGGAGGGAATTATTTATGTTAAACATACAGAAAAATTAAATAGAAATATTGTGCAGCAGAGCATGGGTGTCACTTTGGACTGATTCCAGGCATCTGAAAGCAATTAGCATTCATCAGAATGAAAAAAATCCATACATACATCAAGATTCTCTTGAAAATGAATTCCTGTTTTCTTCCTTTTCATTTCTTTTTTGCTTTTTCAGTTATTTTGTTCAGCAGAAATGATTCAAAATGTTTATATGAAAAATGACTGCAAGAAAGCTGAGTAATCAGAAGCATACAGGGGACAAACTGAAGAAGCCTGAACTTTTTGTTGTGTGCCTTCAAGTCAGTTCCAACTTATGGCAACCCTAAAGCAAACCTATCACAGGGTTTTCTGGGGCTGAGAATGTGTGACGAGCCCAAGGTCACCCAGTGAAGACATTTCTGCACTAGACTGTTATAGCACCATTATTCCACTTTCAACCTCCTATGGAATCCTGGGGTTTGCAGTTTCGGGAGGGGCCGGCTGGGTTTCCATGACGGAGAGGGGAATTTAGTCTCCAGAGTCATAGTCCAGTGCTCAAACCACTATACCACACCAGCTGTCAAGGCTGAGCTAGGCTTACCTTATTTTAAACTAACCAAGAAGTGCTGATAGCGATAGCCACTTGTGTGTGACTCAGCATAAGGGGACGTAAGGGGCTGCCAAAGAATGAATCTAAGGGCAGCTTATCTCCCTGTTCCCCCCATGCCATATTAATTGGAGCCTAAAAGTCTGTGTTGGTCTCCCAAAGACCTTGGAGGGCTTCATCTTACCCCACTGACCCTCTCAAAAATAAAAATTGCCACAAATATTCCCAAATATATTTGCCATGCTTGGGAGGGAGCCTCTGGCTATTAGCGGCCCAGAAAAAGCCTTTTTTTTTACAACAGGAAGTGGCCTGGAAATCATTCCCAATTCACTTCCTGTCTGAAAGCAAGTCCTTTCATGGGCCTGAAATGGCACAGGGAGTAGAAGAATGTGATGTAAATGTCTTCTACTCCCCCACAGGGTGCTCAGGGGAAATGGTGGCCCTGGGACCACAACATGTCACTGGGGGCTGCTTGTTAACCCCTGCTCTGTTAGATTACCTGTTGAGTATGACAGGAGGGAGGATCAAATAGTGGAATGCTCCTCCAACCCCCCAACTCCCATTCCCTAAATTGTAGAAAAATAAATCTTAGGAGCAAGAAATGTGAGAGATTTTCTGTATTCAAGGAATTGTTTTTCATGAAGAATCATGGTATCCTGCAGTCTCCTAACTGCAGACTGAAGCAGTATGTCCCAGCTATAGGTTTACCTACTTTGCAAAGCCAAAACAAAATGAGGAAAATGTGTTTCCATTTAATAGTAAATAACAGCACAATTAATGTGATAAAGATTAGCATTTCACAATTGTAAATACAAGAAGTCATAATAAAAAGTACTCTCTAAACATCCCATTCTGAAAGAAAAGGGATATGAGACAATAATGTTGAGTTGCCATGGAATCAGTGTAATGCTCCCTGCCTTCAAATGAGATTGTAAAAATTACTTTGCTAGACTATGTTGTGGCCATGCTGACTGGGAGATTGCCTGGGAGGAACTGTGACTTACCCCAGAATATAACTGGGTTTGACAGCTAGCAAATTATGTTTTTGAGAAAATATGTAAGTGGACACAGAGTTCGTTTAATCTGATACATTTTTATGAGAAATTACAGACTTTGAAACAGTATAGTAGAAACCACAAGTGTAATACATATTTGCCAGCAGTAAACATTAGACAGATTTTTTGAAAATAAAATTATATAAGATAATACAATACATGTCATCTTGCTGTTTTGTTGTCTCGCTGTTTTGTCTGGGATCCAAATTATCTGTCACTTTTAGTAGGTCACGTGCTTCTGGATCAGTGATTCCTCATGAGCATGATGGAATCAATTCAGATTTGGACCTTAGTATGTGGGGTAGGTGTTGTTTCACCTTGCTCGCAGATTCAGTCCAGTGGAGCCTTTCAACTGCAGTTTGTATTGGAGGGGATTCCCTATTCCCTCCAGTAGGACCTTTCTTATGAAAATGGCAGAGATAGTGATCCAGATAGCGACCAGTGTGGACGTAAAGGATTAAAGCCGATCTGTCCCCCATGCCAGGTTCCTAATTTTGATTTTAATTTAATCACCTGAGCTTACATTTGCGTAAAAATGAAAGAAACCTCACTGATGTAGCTGTATGATCATGAGAAGAGCAGTTGTTTCCAACTCAGTACTGTCTTGCTCAGATCTAATATGCTTTCGCATAAAGTTTAAACCAAAGAAGAATTCCAGATGATGTTCAACTGATCTTCTCCCTCTTCTATGACATCTTAGACATCTATGACATCTTCAGGATTTGTCTTCTTGATCATTATGAATTTGAATAGATTAACATTCAATACATCAATATTGGGTTGAATTTGGACTTGTTTATACTTACAGTAAACCAGTGGGCATTAGTGAGACTCAAGTTAGTCATGACTAACTAAATCAATGCATAAATTTCAGTTAGATGTGGGGTTGACAAAGACAATTCAACTTTCTATGCCCTTCAGTTTTCCAAGATTAGCCATCCACTCCTGGGAGTCCTGACAGGCATTGTTCTCCATTTAGCCAGATTTAACCAGACACCAAAATATATCCTGAGTCACATGGTATGGATACCATAGCCAGTCATTTTAAAAGGAGCAGCATTTTACCCTATGCTAGCTAAGCTCCATTTGTCCTACAACAAAAGTGGAGGAAAAAGAATGCCAGAATTTTCCAACACCATCATCACTGCTAATATCTATTTATAAAAAACCAAAATAATAATATGACTTTTGATTGTTTTTTCATTTAGTTGTCTTTTTTTTAAATTTCAGATGGTATTCATACTTTACTACATGACCATAGTAGGACATGCTTTGTCTATAACATCCCTTTTGATATCCTTGGGGATCTTCTTCTATTTCAAGTAAGTGACTTCTTCAAACTTCTGCTTTCTGTGTTTCAGTGATCTGATTGAAATAGTCACAGGCAGAGTCACCAGTTCATCTCTAATCAATAAAAAAAAACAGTAATTTCTTTATTGCTCACCATGAACAATAAATGATTCTACCGAAATGCCACTTTGCCACATAGATGCAGCACCATGCTTACTTGGAGTTATGCAGAAATACTCAAAACACCAGACAAATGACCTATTCTTTGTAAAGGAAGACTTTATACTTGCATTTCTACAAAAAGTAGATCAAATGAAAAAAAAAAAGTAGATCAAATGAATCCCATATATACTTGACTGCAAATCAATCTCATGGCTAGGTCAAGGGTAGATTTGGGCCTCAGAATTAAGGAATTTGCTATGACCTGTGGATAAGTCAATTCCTTATGAAACAGCATGGGCTCCCCAGAGGTCCCTGAAAACCCATCCAGGTCTCTGGGAAGCCCATGCTGCTGGGAGAGTGGGTTGAAGAAGCAAATTATCACAGATTCTTCCCAGCTTGAGGCATATAGAGGCCAGATGGCCAGCTCGGGGAAGAAATGAAAAGGCCCTAGAGCTCCTAAAACTAGGAGGAGTTGTGACAATCCACTCCCTCAACCCTTTCCCCCGGCAGCCTGGGCAAAAGTCTGGATGGTTTTTCAGGGGCCTCCTGAAACTCCCTGTAAGCAAGTTCAACTCCTGTGGAGCAGCATTGACACAGCGATAAGTAGACCCATAGCAAATTCTCTAATTTTTAAGCTTGACTTTTTAATAATTTTTTTTACTTATATTTGACTATATATATTAATCTTACTTTTGTTATGTTTTTACTAAGAAGAGGAAATGTCCTCAGCATTTAAAGGCCAATGTTTGTCTCACAAAGGCCAATGTTTGTCACACTGACAATACACCAGCAGTTTCACAATATAAAAACTGTTGTTACGTGCCTTCAAGTCATTTCTGACTTATCACAACCCCAGAGCAATCCTATCACAGGTTTTTCTTGGCAAGATTTGTTCAGAGGGGATTTGCCATTGCCTTCCTCTGAGGCTGAGAAAGTGTGACTTGTTCAAAGTCACTCAGTGGGTTTCAATGTCCAGGCACGGATTTGAACCCTGATCTCCTGAATTATAATGCAGTGTTCAAACTATTACACCACACTGGCTCTCATAAAAATTGTACTGTTCAATAAATTTAAAAAATACTGTACATTATGTCATGTAGATATACAGATTGCTTAGTTAGAATGGATCTAAGAATAAGGAAATGAGAATGAAAATGTTCCATACGGAGTTTTTAAAAAAGATTGGGTTCTCTAGGCAACCAAAGTAAAATGTGTCAAACTATTGATCCACCCTTTTGCCATTTTTAAGCACCTTCCTCTCTGCAGAAAACAAAGGTTAGTTTGTGTTAGAAGCAGTAATCTAAGTCAGATGACAGTGCAGCATGACGCCATTGATTGTATAATGCAGCAGCCACATTCAGTTGATTAATCCCAAATAGTTGTGTCACCCAGACTCAGCAGGTTACTACTGCAGTAAGAATCCCTTTTCTGAAGATCGCTTGATGGGAATTTGTTCTTTGACCGTATTACTGTATTTACAATCAAAGTAATGAAAAAATAGGTAACCAATGATTAATTATTTTCAAAATGGAACAAGGGAGGTTCATTATTTCAATAGATTAACATAATCTGAATATGAGATCTTACACCACCAAGCCACCCTAAATCTCTTCTGATTTGGGAGCAAATCAGGGCTGGGCTTAGGGAAATCACTGGGCAATACCAGGGATTTCTGGGAAATACTGGGAGAGAATCCTACCTGAAAACCTGGAGACTTGCTATAATGAATCACAGAACAGCAGAGGTAGAAGAGACCATGGTCAGACTTTTGGAATAAATAAATAACAACTCTGATAGATGACTGTCCAAAGGCTAGTGAAATATATTCAATGAAAGAGAGGCACTGCCTTCTCAGACATTGTGTTCTACTATCAGATACCTCTTACCCTTTCTAATGGTTCACTAAATAAACTTGCTTTGAGTTTCATCCCATTCATTGTAAAACAAATGATCAGTCCATTTCAAAATGCCACTGCACCAATTTCTTTTCAGCAGAATCAAGAAAATTGTTTGTCGTTGTTGTGTGTCATCAACTCACTTCTGGCCTATGATGGCTCTAAGGTGAACCTATTTTCTTGTCAAGATTTGTCCAGAGGGGGCTTGTCATGGCCTTCCACATGTGACTTGGTCAAAGTAACCCAGTGGCTTTGTGGTTGAGTGGGGATTCACATCCTGGTCCCCTGAAGACCTAGTCCAACATTCAAACCACTACACCACACTGGCTCCAAGAAAATTGCACATATTAACAATATCATGGACGTATTCAGTATGGAATATAGCAATAGAACTAAATAAGTCTTTCTCACTGCAAGTTAGACCTAAATGAAAATGGCTCCCCCTGCCCAGTTCACCCATTCATTTGCAGGTGGTTAATCTAGAGAGAGCATTTTATTGATGGCTGGGACAAAATTCAACCCAAGTTTCAGGGACTACCTTCCCATGCTATTTTTCTATTCAAAGTTCTTCCTGATGTTTAGATGAAATCTCTTTTTCTGAAGTTTAAATCCACTGCTCTGTGTCCTAGTCTCTGGAGCAGCAGAAAACAAGCTTGCCCCATCTTCAACTTGACATCCCTTCAAATATTTAACCTTCTCTTAATCAGGCTGAACATACCTAGCTCCCTAAGCCATTCATTCCTCATAGGGCATGGTTTCCAGACCCTTCACCATTTTGGTTACCCTCCTCTGGACACATTGCAGCTTTTTGAATTATGGTGCCCAGAACTGGGCACAGTATTCCATCTGACATCTAACCAAAGCAGAATAAAGTGGTATTATAGCATCGATTAGCCAAGAGAGCTAGCTAATACTGAAATCAAGCAAGTTAACATTTAGCTCTGAGATTTACAAGGGGAAGTTATAGAGTCAAAAATAAATGAATCTGCTTCTCCTTTTAAAAGATTGAAAAGGTTTCCTCATTTCTGTGCTTGAGAAGCCACAGTGGGATCTTACACCTATGTAATCACAAGTTACAGCATTGATTCAGAGCCTTTATAGAGAAAAATATCAAATTTCAGAAGTTCTTACCAACGGATAAGTGGTTGAAGGACAGGATATAGAGGACATGAATAAAGGGTTACTTTTAGCCATGGAAAGAACCAAGTTTGTTGTTATTCTGTTGGTATTCTGTATACTTGAATGATCTGTATTCATTGCAATGTTTGTGGGCAACACCAAATTATTTAAGCTAATGACATCAAAAGAAGACAGTAAATAGCATCCAAAAACCTCTTCACAGTGGGTAGTTAGGCCACAAAATAATCTTCCACCCCACCTTCAAAAAGTCAATCCAGTGTACATTGGTAATTCCAGATTTAGTCACACTTAAAGCATAATTAGCATAAAGCATTATTAGCATTGATGTTACTAAATGTTATTAAATCTGAATTATGCCCAGTGTCTGCATCCGTATATAGATGTAGACTATGTAGTATTACAGCTACTGAAGGCTGGCCCAGACAGACAATAACTCCATTTTATTCTGTCAGTAAATCTAGTGAGATAATGGTGCAACCATTTTGCAATTAGTTATAGTAAAGATTTGGCTTTGGACTGTGGAAACCTTGAAAAACAGGCCACTTTTTTGATTATATTGGCCACATTAAACAGGAAATAAGTGTCTGATACTTGTGGAATCCAAGAAGGAATCAGAACCATGGAGAATATGAATCCAAACTTCTCTAACATCTAGGGAAATTCCAAGTCAGTTTTTGTTTTTTTGTTTTTTACTTAGCTGACTACCCATTCCTGCAGCATTATGTAATTTAAATCTACATGTTCCAAACAACATTCCCATATAGAATAATAAATGTGCTGTTCATGATATTATAATTATGCAAAAGAACAACACTTATGTTCTATCAGCATTCCTTTCTGCCTGTACCGTGCAGATTGAAAATATAGTGCTCATGTAGAATGCAAGCTAAGAGAACCTTTAAAGATGATCTGGAAAGCATGTAGCTTTAAACAGATGTAAGAAATCAGGAGAGGGGTGGTTTGCTCCCATGACTTCAGTGCCAGTCGGGTGCTTTCCAACGGCCTGTTGTCAGATTGCATCCTTCAGAAAGAGCTGCCAGCATGTGCTTGTTATAAAGTGACATCAGGGTCAAAACTCTAATTTACAATTTGTGGTGCATATTTTTCAGGAGCCTCAGCTGTCAAAGGATAACGCTGCACAAGAATTTGTTTTTTTCATACGTTCTTAACTCAGTGTTTACACTCGCCCACCTCATTGCAGTGGTGTCTGACCGAGACTTGGTAAAAAAGGACCCAGTAAGTATTTCTTTCCTTTACTAAATGAACACTGCTAAGCAAAGAAATGTCTTACCACTGCAAAACCTTCCTGAAAATATGATTTTGCTTCTTGTTTATGGCTGAATTTCAGTATTCCAGATAGCATGAGTTTACCCCTGAATATGTTAACACCAAGTCAAGTTTGTCTCTCTCTGTTTGTATAACTTCTTACAAGACCATGGTGTCGTTGGCCACATTGAGACATAATGCTAATCTAGTAATCCTAGTTTAATAAATCATCAGAATGAACAATCTCCAGGCTGAATATACCCAGTGGACTTCTATTTCAATTCTTCATTTGTGTAAGGACTGAAACAAACCCAGTAAATGTTAGCTTCACGTTGCATTGGATCCTGAGATATGTTGCATCATGTCCATAAGATTTATAATTTTAAACCAAGATGTGTTGATCCTTTACACATCCTGACATGTTTAGGGGCAATAAAGCACAGTCATGATTTCAGAGGTAACATATACCTTCTGAGTTTGTTTACCCATCTTGTGAAAGAAAGAGTAAAGCAGAATGAATGCTGCTTGCTGACACCATTCCTTATTAAGCCAGGATTCTTGGCTTAGTGTTGTGCAAACATGGTCACTGTATAGGGCTTATGATGTAGATTTCCATTCCACATTATTGACAGCTGATAGTTTATACTCTTTAGGACTTAAGGTAGTAAGCACCTTCCCATATGTTGCCATGTTTAGTTACATTCTTTTTAAAACGCAATTCCAACCTCAGAAAATAGCGCTGTGGCAATAATCTTTTTTTTAAGTGTATATTTTCATGGCTTCTTTCTGTACATTGTTTGATAAATATAAAAATCCTCACTGTTTTTCCTGAAAGTATATGGTGAAATCATGATCACTTAGCATCTACTACACAATGTAACAATACAAAATATAGTTATGAATGCAATGCAAAGACAGTATGAATACATTGATCAGTAGAAAAAAATGTTTCCTCTAGATTTTTATGAATTGGAAATAGGGATTTGTTTTTCTTCCCATGACTTAGCAACTTAAATACACAGTAGCAAGAGCTCAGTTATAAACCATAATGCTGCGTTAGTCTTTAAAAAACAAGATCTTCTGTACTCCCCCCAATACAGACACTTGTTACGAAAGGACAGAGTAGGTATTCCTTTCCCTTGCTAAACAACAACTGCAGTAAAGCACTAACTTGATTTATTTTAGAAAGGAGCATTTCCATATCAGACAAATAGATTTAAGATTTTGCTGTTCAGAAAGGAAAGTTGAAGGACTTCCAAAATTCAGCCAGATCCTTTGCATGTCTTCCTAGTTGCACAGTTACTGCATTTTGCTGTATGTTTTATAGATGATTTTTTTTTCTGGATCTGGATGCTCATTCAGTGACCATATGGCAAATATATGGAAAAAGTTTGTGCTCTGACATTTGTAATCCCGTTCTTTACAAGACAAGTGGGCCTAGAAAGTGGATAAGGTTGCCAGCTCCCAGGACTTGGGCTGAGTGTCAGAATCTGGACCCTCTGAGAGGGAGGAATCTAAGGGCAAGGGCATCACCTTTAAAGTGTGTGTATTTGTTGGACTTGATTTCTCTAAAAATTAAAATTTTAAAATTTGATTACCATACTCTGTGCTACTGAGGTTGATGCTTAGTTATATCATCAGGGCTGAACTCATTATAACATTACCAGATCCTATCTCCTGTGACATCAGAAGTGATTATTCAAGGTCATAAGTTTAAGTCTTGAAATCTCAGAGCCTGAGATAGTCATGACATGACAAGCCTGTAAAGGAATCATCATTTCTTTCTAAACTGCTTGCCTTCCCTGGAAGGCAAGAATGGCCTAGAGTTATGCTACAATCTGTGGCAAATAAATATTCTCTTGTGTGACACGGCTTGTTACATGAAGCTGAAGTTGGGTTGTGTGACAGCAATGAGGGGTAAAGCATTAAGGAGCAGAGCATGCAATAGGTTTCAGGGATCAATCCTGCAATTTCCATTTAGAAGGATGTAGTAGCAAGTGATGTGAATGCCCACTTACTGAGACTCCGAGAGCCACTCTGGTTTAAAAAAACAAAACACTAGGCTAGATGATCTGATCCAATAATCTGATCTAGTATAACAAGGCAGCTTTCTAACTGCCACTGGTCCTGCTAGCTGGAGAATTCTGAAAGATGTGGTTTGAAAAAGTAATTTTTCTGAGCAATGTTCCTGAAGTATGGCTTTGTTAGCTCCTAACATTCAAAACCCATCAAGATTTGCCAGTAAATACTAGTTTGTATCACATTACATCAATCTTCCATCTTTTCCTTTGTCTGAAACACCACATGTTGTCCCCTCAAAAGAAGAGCCCTGAGACATTTATGACAGAAATTACATGTAAACACCAATATGAATGACACATAGGGTCAAAATTGAAATGAATAAGTCACTGTAGATCAGCTTAAATGGAGTTTTTGTATAGATAGGATAATGTTCATGAAAGCATTAAAAATGATGTAGTTTGTCATGTTAGAGTGTAGAAAAGAATTCTTGTGTGATTTATGGAACAAAGAAGAAAAGGGTTTTTCTTTGAGGGAGCCACAAAAATGAGTAGAAGGAATATAGTGAAAAGAGTATTTGAATTATATGTTTTTTTTTAAAGAAATGAATTTATGGGAAAGTGGGAATGCTGATAAAGATGTTTCTCTTTAGTTTTGGATATGCCCCCATAAACAATTAATTAAAAAAAGAGTGCTGCAGTGTAAAAATGTGTGACTTTTTAAAAAGAGGTAAATATTTGCTTTTTCAGATGTTTAGCCATGTTTGTTTATTTTTCTTGACATGCCTCACAAATATCTTTGAACATTTAAACAACAGTGTTTTTTGTCCAGCCCAAGGCTGAATCCTAGGCACCCTTGGGAAAAAAAATGGAGACACCTGTCTGACCTTCCTTTTGCTACAGCAGTCTGAATTTTCTACAGTGTCCTTATCCGCCTCCCCTCTCTTTCTTTCTTTCTTTCTTTCTTTCTTTCTTTCTTTCTTTCTTTCTTTCTTTTTCTTTCTTTTGGTTGAACATAGCAATATTTGAACATCTTAAAAGTAGCTTGTTGCAATCCTAAAGAGTAGCCAAGGCCACATCAAACACTTGAATAATTCAGGTCACCATTTCTCATATTGCTTTGACCTGCAATTTATCTGCAGAAATCTTCAATACGTAGAGCTGTGATGCCAATGTCCAGACATCTATAATTGATCAGGAATAGGGGTACACAGATTTTCTTCACTGAAACAACTGAAGTTGATCGCATTCTTTTAATGTGAAGAGCCCTAGTTGAGCATGGCTGTATCCTGTCATATCCCACAGAACGAATTAGTTCTGACTAACTTAGGTAACATTGGTCTTTTCCGCACTTTGTTTTTGCAATGGGGCAGAGAGTCCTCCAGCGAGGACATTTGCACTTGGGGGCCAACTGGGTCCAGACTACTTTCTGTAGTTCCGGACTTCAGCACACTCCGGAACAAGCAGAAGTGGTCACTTGCCGTGCTATTGAAAGACCACTTAAAACAGGTCTTTCAACAGTGCGGCGTGCCCCACTCCATGGCTGCGCTCTGGTGTAGATTTGCAGGCTTGCACCAGCGTGAGCCTGCAGATCTTCCGGGGGTGGGCTTTAGGCTGGCGAGCTTCACCGGTTGGTGGAGAGCCTCCACCAACCAGCAGCTGCCATTTTCGTCCCTGGAGCAGTGTGTAGCATGGCCACACACTGCTCTGGATCAGCCTGGATCCTCCAAGGGAGCACTCCAGTCCAGTGAGTACCAGAATGGGGCGATTTCTTCACCAAGTGCGAAAAAGCCCATTGTTTTCAACAGAACTTCATTGGAAGCTGCCTAGAAATGCTGTTACAACCAAATATTCAGAAAAATGGGCTAGAAATTTAAGTAGGAACATTTTGGGAAGTTTTATCCCACCAAACTTTTATTTCTTTAAGTGGCACTTTCACTGTTTCTACCTGGAAAGGTACGCTATACCCTTACCCTATACAGAGCAGCATTTATGGGGTTCCAATCCACTCAGTGCTACTTTTATTCTAGGACCCTTGCTTTGTAATACCTATATGAAGCCACTGGATGAGGATATGAGAGGATTTAGAATGAAGTACTACCGGTATCCTGACGACAAGTTCTATTTCTCTGTGTCATCTCAGCACAGGAGGCAGGTAATGCCGTGCAGATGCTGAACCCATGTTTGGATTCAGTGATGGGGTTTATGAGGACAACTAAACTGAAGCCAAGTCTTTACAGAATCTCTGTAGCTGTCTGTAGCTTGTTCTCATATCCAGAAAATGAATAGAAGGTCTGTTTAATTAGGATTGTGATCTTCCTGACTTGAGGGAGTTATTTGGGCATAATCATCATTGGATTCATAGGAATTTGTTTCTGAATAAACAGAGATGTATGCTGGTTTTTTGCACATTGGCTTTCCCCCTCCCCCACCCAAGAAAAATGAATGAGAAAGTAGCAGTATTCAAAGTGTTGCTGAACCACAACCCCAAGATCTGTTTCTTTGTCAATCCGTACTAGCTTAAAAAGCCCACTAAAACAGGTTTTCTGTGATATTTTAACTTTAAAAAATAGAATTGTACTGAACAGCACACTGACATTTATCCGTTTTTTAAAAAAGAAAAGAAAATGATTGATTCACTAGCTGGAATCCTGTTAATAAATTAGGAAGTTATTCAATCTGCCTTACGACAGACTATCCATAGCTGGGAGGGAATAGCATTTTCTTACTTTTCCGCTATTATTTTTTGCATTCCCTGGGAATTAATTCTGTCAGCTCTAGGCTCTCCTGGAGAAATCCTTTAGTAGAAGAATACTTTGGGGACTCTCTGTAGGATGTGGGGACTTAGAATCCTCTAGATCTTTAGATGCTTTTCCTCAAACCCTCCCTTTCCCCCAGCACCACTGACAGCACACTGACAATGTGGTGCTTGCACTCCCAGAGTTTTCTGTGGGTATACTGAGAACCATCAGTGCCATAAGTGCCATCCTGCATAGCCAGAAGTGAGAAAATTTTGACCCTTCAGATGTTTTAGCTCACAACTGCTATCATTTACAATCAGTTTGGACAATTGTAAGTCTATGAAACTTGTAGTCTGAAATGTTTAAAGAGGAAAGTTGAAGATCAAAAGCAGCCAAACAGAAAACAGAGCATCACACTTACCTCTGGGTGAATGGGACTTGCCTAGCTATACAGTTATGATAGGTTAAATTTAGGAAGTTACATATAAGAAGAATGCTTTCTCTACTCATTTTGTTCACCTCATTATCTCTTCCCCCTATTTAGCATAGTATAGTTCATACTACAGTTGTATTAATTTATCACTTTGATGCTCTGCTAAGTCTAGCAGCTCATGGTGACATACTAGTAAGTTGTGACTACTATTAAGTTGTCCCGTTTTAGTTTCACAGAAACTAATGCAGCATCATGGCTGAGTAGGGTTTTGAAGCCAGGTGTCCCTAGTCCAAGTCTAGCATGCTATGTACTGTGACACAGTTGGCCAAAACACACATTATATAGGCCTCTGTGTAACTTTCTCAGCTGTTTTGTTCTTTAACAAAAATGGTAATGGGATAGAAGTGCAGGATGGATACCTGACTATATTGTGTGTATGTATATGTGCTTCAAGGCTCTTGTCAACTTATGGCAACCCCATGAATTTCATAGGGTTTTCTTAGGCAAGATCAGACAGATCTTACAACACAAGATCAGACAGGATATGGTGCCTTTGGAGTATTTAGGCCCCTGCCTAACTATTTGGATAGCTACTTAATGTTTTGCCATTAGCCGTTTTGCTCCTCAAAAGTACCACAACTGATTTCTGCTAGCCCACCTGCTGCAAGGGAAATATACAAAAGAAAAAAGTAATCTATCTCAAGTGAAAAAGGGAAATGGCCAATGAGGACATTGCTAAGCCCCCTCCTAGCATCTCTCTGCCCTTCTTCTGAAAGCTTTTAGTTGTAATCTATATTACAACAATCCCACATGACAAAAGGTTCTTTGTTTTTCTAACGCTGTCACCAAGTGAGTCATGCAATCCTGATGGAAGGAAACTAAAATGGTTTAATGGATTCATGGAATCTGTAAATCACTGAATAGAATTTGTGGCCAGTCTTTTGAAGATCAGAACATTTAATAAGACCAAGAGCAGATTGACCTGGATTGGTATTGCATTTGTTCTTGTATCTTCATTGAGACAATACTTTTTCCCAGTTTATCACTTTTAATTTATCCATTTCAATCCATCTTAATTTCACTCTGCCATTAAAATTGCATCATCAGCCTTCTAGTTCTACATCCTATTTTGAATACTTACCAGAAATCACAAAGATTATTTTTAATTAGGGATATGAAAGAAATCTTGAAGCTGGCAAGACTTTCGTTAAAAAGAATTAAATCATAGCTCCAATTAAGATACATTTTGTGCAAGAAAACCCCAAAACTGCTCAAAACTAGGATATTTTCTCTTGGTTTATCTATGCACGCATGCAACAGGCAGCAGACAAAAAGAACACATTGCTTGAACAAAAGGATGCAAAAAATCCATTCAGTGCTACTGTGTTCTAGATATGCATGCCAGAATGCAATGTGTGTCACAGTTTTAAAATTGGCACATACACAAATATTAACAGAAATCAGCCTCAAGAACATAAAATATCTCTCTGGCAACAACAAAATAATATTACTATCGAAATCTGCTTAATTCCTTTTTTCTTTTTTTTTCCCTTTCCCTTTCTTTCTTTCTTTTTTAAATCAAAACATGGAGAATACCAGAATACATGGCCAGGGATTCTAAGAGGGATAGTCCAAAAAGGTATCTTTTGCAAACTCTGCTTCCATACCATGGATATTTCACCAATGACCTTTCTCTATCAGGCCCATGTGCTGTATCTTCTAAAAGCTAGATGAACAAGAGGACTGGGCTATTTGTGTTTTTTGATATGTAGGAGAACATCAGTTGGCTGCTTGGTTCTTTGAGCATTAAAAAAAATGAAACACTTGACCCAAGAGTAAACAAAATGTTGAATGTGATGTAAGCTATGCCTTTAAAAAGCAGGAAGAAGAGCAAAACAGCCACTTCATCTGTGGTTTCAGATCAAAGCCTTCCACATGAATCAGGTTTACAGTGAGCTAGAGCTAGCCTGTTATCCTGTGAATACCAAATACTGACTTGAAAAAAATTCTGCTGTGACAACATCAATCAATTGAGAAGCAGAAAAAAATTAAGTCACCACTCATCCGTGGAAACCCACTGGGTGGCTTTGAGCAAGTCACACACTCTCAGCTCCAGAACACCCTATGAAAGATAGGTATATGTCAGAAGCAACTTGAAGGCACATAACAACAACAACAACAACAACAACAACGAGGTTGTTGAAAGGATAATACAAAACCTTGAGCTTCTTCAGATTGGAGCATGATACAAAGATGATCACTTTTCATCATCCATTGTTGGATTCTTCAAATTAAGGTCCATCCCAAGGGTAGAAAGAGTGTAGCTGAGGAACCCCATGTGGCCCCAAATACCCAAAGTACCCTGAAAATATGTTGAATAATGTTTAAATGTCACTCTTGGAATGATAGTTTATCTCCTAATATCGCCTAATCCGTGTACCCCAACAGGCTGAAAATTGGCTGAAAACCTCAGAGGTTGAAATCAGAAGTAGACATTGTCACTTCTAGGAGCTACAGTGTATTCACCTCCACATTTTCCACATATTTGTACATTTATTTTTCCACATTTTGTTGTCTTACAGACTGCAATTAGGTTTAATAATTATTGTTACCACTTGATGTATGCAAGATACTCAATGCTCTACAGATGCAGAATTTGGCAGTTGTTAATTGCATAAATACGCCTTTTACTGTGACATGCCTAAATAATTTCAGAATCCAGAAGCCACATCAATAGTCAAATGGAGTCTACTCATGTGCAATTCCAGTGCAACATGTTCTTAGATTAAGTACACCTGTTTCTAGAAGATCCCAGAGTGTATTGGCTTATTTATCTAAACAACAGTGTCATAAAGACCAAGGAAGTATCAAAAGAAGTTAGGGATAAAGTTGTACAGAAGCTGTGTCCATATGTCCCTTGTATCTCTATGTCCCTTGTTGTACATTAGGCAAAAGGAAAAGGGCATGTGAAAGTTGGTATTGGGTACCTTCTTACACGAGTATGTAAGGGCCCATGAAGACTGGATTTGGCAGGAGTTGTGTCTATTCTTGTGGAGATTTTTTAAAAATATCCATATGGTGTATCTATACGTGCCAGGACTTAAAAAAAAAATAAGGTATATCTCCAGTCCTTTTCTATACCTCATGAATTGACAAAACCAGCTGCAGCTTTTTAAACCCAAGGTGGGATATGTGTGTGTTTGTGTGCGTACACACACACACACACACACACACACGTGTGCACATGTGTGTTTCTGTCCTGGGAGTTTGCATGAAACCCTGGTATATTTAAGGCATGACTGGGTATGAGAGTGGAAAGAACCATTATGAGGTGTTGTTTTCATGTGCTATCAAGTTGTTTCCAACTTATGGCAACCGCAGAGTGAACCTATCTGGGGCTGAGAGTGTGTGATGTGCCCAAATTCATGCAGTGGGTTTCCATGGCTGAGTGCAGAATCAAACCCTGGTCTGCAGGGTCTTAGTCCAATGCTCAAACCATTATTATAAAGCTTGAAATCAAGAAACAGAATTGCTTGACATTTACTAAAACTATTGGCTCATCTGAGCGAGTTCTGAGTAGTACTACTGGCAATGTACTCATGAGTTATATATGTCCTTTCAGGATTTCAACTGGAGTCTGTTCACTACATTCTTTTTGGCTGAGCATTAAGTATTAGTTTTGTGGTCAGTGCCATGTTAGGTGCAGGTTTATTTAAATTTGATGTGTATGCCAAACTGCTTTACTGCTGACATTTATTTTAAAAAATCAAAATGTTTGCAAAATGTTCCTTACATGAAAAAGTATTTGGATGTCAATTTTAAATCTGGTTTGAAAAAACACCTCACTTTCCCAATTGCTACCATTTCAGTTGCATGTTTGTTTAATGTTTCAAGTCATGTTTAAAAACATTTTTCAGACTTCCAATAAAGAGAAATTAATCAATCAGGGCTGAGGGACCTCTAGATGTTGTTGTATTCCAGTGCCCATCAGCTGCCACCAGTCTAGCTGGGAGTATTATGTTATCGACATTTCAGATTCTCCAGACTTGACTAAAAATGAAAAAGTATGTTACTACCAATTTTAAAATTGATTTTTTTAAAGAGAATGAAGAATAGAAGTGCTGCTAATGTGTTGTGTTTAGTTGTATCATCCATCCCCCACCCCATGCCTGTATCCACCAGTGTCAGTAAAACATTGAGGAATATAGACACAAGAATAAACTAAATCTACCCAAGCACAGAAGATCCGTTATAATTCCACTTGGTGTTTTCAGGTACAGCTCCATTTAACACCAGCCAGCATGGCCCATAGATATTTTCCTTCTTGGATTTTGTTTTCCTTAGGCTTGACAGCCACATGTCACTGCAGTCCAACTAGCTCATCTTTTATATTAGTTACTTTTCATATTCATGGTATTGTATACCATCTCTTTCCCTGGCAGTCCTAGCATCATGCCTCCCGGGACTCCTATGCTATTGGACAAACTTATCATTCCTTGAAGTACCAGATGCTGGACAACTACAGAGGAGGCTATTGTGTTCACAATCCCACCTATGGTCTTCACCTAGACATCCAGTTGACTGTTATGAGAAATGGGCTGGCTAGACCTTTGATCTAATCCAGCAGGATTTCTTAGATTCTTGCTTTATGTTTCACAGTAGTCACTGAATAGTTGATCTGATCCATGAACTTGTTATGTTGCAAAGAGTACACTCTTTCAGACTACTGCAAAGAATTGAGAGCTCTCACAAAAGAAAGCTTCGTTTATTGTTTGTTTCAGCCTCTTAAAGTTTTTTTTGTATCCACATGGAGTGTCTACAATCCCTGTAGAAACTGGCAGGGAGAGGAGGGAGGATGAGGGAAGCTAGGTAGTCAGATCAGCCAAGCAGCATTCAGATCTCTTTAATGCCTTTGCTATCAGCAATAGATGCCGTGCCCATGACTTTTTTTTTTTTAAGAACAATATATTAAAAATCTGGGCTGTAATGGGCTCCCGGTATGAATCCCAATCAAAACATACAAGTCTGGGGAGAATGTAGCAATATATAATGGTATTTTGAAAAGAACCCACCCTATGGATCAAATGAAATATTACTGTTTGTGCCAGGAATTGCTGATGAATGATCCAGGACAATAGAAACATTGTTTGTTTGTTTGTTTGTTTGTTTGTTTACTTAAAAAATGAGAGCTAGAGCAACAGATACAACCCACAACAGCAAAATTTACTCTGGATACCTTCAGTGTAGGTGCTTGGGACGTAATGCTTCACTAAGACCATTTCCGCACTAGACTGTTATAGCGCTATTACTCCACTTTCAACATCCTATGGAATCCTGGGGTTTGAAGTTTAGGGAGGGCCCATCCAGCCCATCCCTAAACTGCAAAGCCCAGGATTCCATAGGATGTTGAAAGTGGAATAATAATGCTATAACAGTCTAGTGTGGAAATGTCCAAGTTTCTTCTTGAAAGTAGCGATATGTACTTTCAACAGTTTTCCTCCTGCTACAAGAAAGTCTTCAAAAACATTTTCAAAGGCTGTTAGCAGTTCGGAACTTATTCTGAGCAAAATTCACAAATGGTTGTTTTGCACAGAAAACAGCATTTTCTGTACAGAAAACAGCATTTTCTGTGTGGAAAATAATATCTCAATGCAGAAATGTTAATTCCTGCACAGAAAATGCTTTTTTCTATGTAATTCAACCATATACACAATAAATCCCTATTAACAGCATTTTCTGTGCAGGAATAAATATTTCTGCATTAAAATATTATTTTCCAAGCAGAAATGCAGAGGAAATGCCATTTTCTGTTCAGAAAAATCATGTGTGAATTTTGAACACACTTGAAAAACATGTTTACGACTACTTTCTGAATATTTTCAAATATTCTTCCCATCTCTAGTAGACACCACAGTAGTATTCAGATTTTTCCAATGAACTGACAGTATTGTGAATAATTATACTGCCCAAAGGCACTATATATCCCTTTAGGAAGATGCTTGACTTTGGTTTTAAAAGAATGATAAAGATTTTCTTTTGCCAAGAGACTTAAACTGTCATTTTTCCAACTAAATCAAATAGATAGCTCTAATCTGAAAACTGATAATAATATATGAGCAGGTATTATATGTTCCAACAAGAAACTGATTTAAAGCTATCCTGGTTCACCTTGTATTATTTTGGGAACAGTCTATTGCTCATTTATTTGAAGCTATGGACTTTTTAGAATTAAGCATGCTGTCATAGGACAGAGATCTAATAACTAGAGCAACCTCAAATTAAATGCAGTCTTCTTTTAGTCTGAATTATATCTGTGGAAAACGCCCTTACCTTTTGGTTTGAATTCAAATGACAGGTTTACTAAAAGAATATGCCGTCTCCAATGCTAGCTACTGCAGAAGCAAATTTTCAGCTGATATAATTCAACTGCAGCACAATTGATTTTGAAAATGAGAGGAACCATAAACAGTAACCCAGTGTTAGTCATTATAACATCACCAGGGATATGTACATGTGAATGTTATGCAGATCTATAGATTTATTGAAAGTATACTTTGAAGTAAGCTACTTAAAGCTTATTTGGAACTTAAGACCTGGGCCATTTCCGCACTATACTCTTGTAGCGCGATTGTTCCAGTTTCACCATCCTATGGAATCCTGGGGTTCCAGCCAGCCCCTCCCAAAACTGCAAACGCCAGGATTCCATAGGATGTTGAAAGTGGAATAATCGCGCTATAAGAGTGTAGTGCGGAAATGACCCTGGTCAACATATCCAGTAAAATGAAGAGCTAGATTCCTGACATCACAGGATGGATTTTACCACTCTAAACCACTGGCAGCTGTTGGCTCCCATGTGAGTGAAGCATGGAATCCACTCCAGGTTTTAATCTGTGCTTTATAGAAACTATCAAAGGTGAAAAAACTATTGAGAGGGTACAGTTTAGCATGCTACGGACTTTTAAGCCACAGACTAAAACATGGAGTGGATTTTCCATCTTGGTGACGTAGAAGCCAAGCTGCTGCTGCTCTAGTTTGTTCTGTCATGCAGTTAAGAAGTCACATGGAGCATGGTGAAGGGAGGCAGTTCTACCCCAGCTCAGTCCCTACTAGATCAGCTTTCTGGCTGCGGAGGGCTCTTTTAATGTAGCATAGCTAGCCTGCAGCATATGTCATCAGCAGTCCAGGGATGAAGAAATCTTTGATCCTCAGGAAAGGAAGCCGATTTCCAGCAGCAAAGTTGGGCTGCCAGGAAGCCCTTGAGTAGATTTTTCTCTAGTTTTGAAAAACCTTTGTCAGCACATCCTCTGTTTCTTGGAATACTGAAGATCGGAATAGTAGGCTGGCCTCTGTAGCTAGTTTCGGATGAGGTCTTTCTCAGGCAACCACTTTGCCTCATTCACAGAATTTTACAGGGGAGCCTGATAGAACATTATTTCACTTATGAACCTTCCACATGTTTCTACTGCTTCATCTGTTGTTTTTTTGATACTAGAAAATATGCTAAAGATAAAACAAAACAGAATAGCTGAACAGTGTCTTTTGACTGATAGCAATCAGAGGCCATTTCCACACTAGACTGTTATAGTGCTATTATTCCACTTGCGACATCCTCTGGAATCCTGGGATTTGCAGTTCAAGGAGGGGCATTTAGAATTCTCAGCCAGAGAGCTCTTTGGCCTCAGTAAACTACAAACTCCAGAATTCCACAGGTTGTTGAAAGTGCAATAATAGCAGTATAAGAGTGTAGGCAGAATGGCCTAAGCTTACACTGGTTTGATGACACTGTTCTCACTCCAGTACCTGTACTTAGATATTTCCATACACAGTTTTTTGCGTAACACTATGTTACACCCTTCCCCAGTCTGGAATCTGGCAGATAGGTTAGATGGTCATATTAGCTAGTAATTACAATAATTGTATTACTGTACAACTGGAAGACACTGGGTAGAGTCACTGGTGGTGGGTGTTATCTGTATACAGGCCAGCACTGAGTTCAGCTTCTGCTCATAGCACTGCATGTTACACAGTGGGACTGACACCAGCTGTGGTCACTCCGCCTCCACTGTAAATGTAAATGTTAATTATAGCCCAGCACTTCATAGAATTCACTTGTTAGGGCTTTTATTATGCTTAAATGAAGCTTATATTTTAGGATTCCTGGGGAAAAAAACCCTTTTTTTAATGTAACTTATTACCAAAAGTGGCTCACCATGCTACATCCTTAGAATATACAGACTGCAGGAAATGATTAAAGGCAAGGATGCTGCTAAACATTAATTGAATGCACACCATTACCAGACCAGAACCATTTCCACACCAGACTGTTATAGCGCTATGATTCCACTTTCAACATCCTATGGAATCCTGGGGTTTGCAGTTTTGGGAGGGGCCACATGGCCCCTCCGAAACTGCAAACCCCAGGTCCATAGGATGTTGAAAGTGGAATCATAGCGCTATAACAGTCTAGTGCAGAAATGGCCCTGGTCAGGGCAGCCTTGCATTTCAAGAGTAAGGTCTACTGCAGTCACAGCTACTTTGACTTTGCTACTGCCACTGAATGTGGCATATTCATATGTTTGCATGGCTCTTGGAGTAGAATCAAGGTCCATTTGGGCTGCAGACCCCAGCTTACAGATGAAGACAGAAGTCCTGCTGCAGCGTAGCCCTGCTCCTGATATTTCATGCATGACATCATCCACCAAGCCAGACATCTATGCATGTCTGTGAGTCAGTGGCAGCTACTGAGATAATGAAACTGCTCTAGGTTTTAGTCTGACCTTTAAAGATATCCAAGGTGCTGAAACTATTTAGGGGATAGAGTTCAGCACTTTGAGTAACTTGTTTAAAACTCAGATTAAAACTGAGAACAGATTCATCACTAACGTTGAAGCTACCAGCCATGGCTGATTCAAGTAGGCTTCCATGTGATGCAGAGCTTTGAAATACTTGTGTATACATATAAAACTGTACAAAGGTTTGTAAGTAAGCACTAATATTTGCTATGTTCTGAAGTGTACATGCACACACACATATGTGCACTTCACCTTAATAAATTACTAAATCTGAACTCTTTGTGCTAACATTTTCTAATGCATTTGCAGATCTACAAGATGTGATTTTAAGCTCCTGCATGTGTTATCTAATAGCTTTCCTCAGCCTATTACAAATCAGGAGACTTGAGCTTCTTAAAAAGCCATCAATTGAAGCAGATGAATAGGAATTAACTCAGGAGATGGCTGAAGAATTTAAATCAAAAAACAGCAGAGCTTGCTACATATGACTGGGAATATAGAAATATAGATGACATGTGGAGAATGTAATATGAGAAATGTAATAAAACCAGATGTTCCAAAAACTTACAGTGTCTACACAATCACCACACCATAGAGCTTGAAAGGAGGCAAAGATCATCACACTGGGGTCTCACTAGCAAGCATTATTTTAGCCCCCTAAAAAATCAGATGACAGAATGCAACAAGCACAGAGCTTACGTTCTTACAGGACATGCAAAACACACCCAGAGGGTAGAACTGTTGATTTTTGAATGCTATAACTCCCAGAATCTCTTAACTAGAAATTTGGGGGGGAGGGTAATTGATTTTTTTAAATAAAAATGCAAAAAAAGGGGGGGGGAAGAAGAAAGAAAGATTGCTTTAAGTACATGGATACTTTGTAGAATATATTGGACTTAATGCTTCCCAAAACATATTTCCTTGTAGTTGTCATTTATATAATATATGTTCATGTGTGATTAAAATAGCAGTTCTTCTACCACTGAATAATGAATGGTGAATATTTGCCTTTCCAACCTTGGAGCATGTCTTTTAATGATAGTAGGAAGATAAAGGATCCAACTATACTGATCATCAGTCAAGTTCCAAATGACAGATATAATGTTAAATGTACAAATGTACTTTTACAAAAAGTAAAACATTTTTTCTACTACAAAATGTTGCAATGATGCATTATATATTTGTTTCTTTCCAAAAAATTGTAGTGTCTCATATGCCAGAAATATCAATAGGCCATGCTGGCTGCGAGATTCTAAGAGTTGTAGTCCAAGGACTTGCCCAGATCTTAGACAAGCCATCTTCAAATATAGGTTGAGATGAGTGGACATATTGATACATGGGTTATTTCATATGGTAATAGAAACTATTGTTCCTGATTGGTATCCTGCCATATCCTAACTTGCAGCCATGTGGTCTACACCACAATAATACTATATACTATACCCCAGTTGAGACAGATCAATGGCTGCCAGTTTGTTTCCAAACTCAAATCAAAGTGCTGGTTATGACCTATAAAGCTGTATGTGTCTCAGGCCCTTTTCGCACGCAGTTTCTGTAGCGCGAGGGCCCCTTGAGCGTTGCATAAATGGGAGCTTCAGTCCATACGATGCACTCCCATTCACGTGACGCTCACAAGCCTAAAGCGGGGAGCGCACGCATTTTCTTATTTTCGGCTCTAAGCTGAAAATACTGTGCGTTACGCAATGCTCCCGGGGCCCTCGTGCACTTACCTGTGCTGTGGTACGTCAGATGAGCGGGCCGGTCGCACTTCCTGCCTCAGCACTAGCCTGCAATTCCCAGGTTGCACTGCAGTAGGAAGGGGCAGGGCGCTCGCACGACAGTCGTGCGACCAGGAAGCGAGCTGCAGGACAAAGCAGCAGGGAAGCGGCAGCGTTCCTGCTGAGGCTTTTCGTGCAAGACCCCCCCCCAGCCGCGCAAACAGGTAACGTGCAAAAAGGGCCTCAGTCTGGGCTATTTGGCAGACTGTATCTCCCTATATGAGCCAGCGCAAGCTCTGAGATCATCAGGAGAGGCCCTTGTCTCAGTTCCACCACCATCACAAGCATGGTTGGGGGGATTGAAAGCAGGCCTCTTATTGGCTGCCCCTTTGTTGTCTTTCCACCAGCAGGCTAAAACCTTTTTACTCAGGCAGGCTTTTAAATCAAAAAGTTTTTGAAGAACAGGCTAGCGGCTGGTGTATTACCGTAACCGAACTGTTTTAAAGAGGTTTTTATCTTTTTAATTGCATTTTATTTTTTTAACTTGCGGTGTGAATTGTTTTAATACTCTGAATAGTTTAATTCTATTTTAAACCATTTCCGCACTACACTGCTATAGTACTATAGTGTTATGATGGACTTTCAACATCCTATGGAATCCTGGGGTTTGCAGTTTAGGGAGGGGCATTTAAAATTCTCAGCCAGAGAGCTCTTTGGCCTCAGTAAACTACAGACCCCAGAATTCCACAAGATGTTGAAAGTGGAATAATAGCACTATTACAGTGCAAGGCAGAAATGGCCTTAATTTAAGTTTTTGTTTGTTCTTAATTGTATTGTTCTTTTTATTTGTGAGCCACTTGGAGTCCCAAATTCGGGGAAAACTACAATATAAGTAAATAGAAAAAGAAGGAGGAGGAGATTTTGAGATACTTATGCAACATGCTGTTCATGACAGATGACAGATCTGTTTCTTTAAGATGTAAATGTCTTTCTTGCAGCAATTTTCTGGAGCAATCTGCTGTCAGTTAAGCTCAGGCAATTTTAGTTTTCCAATGAAAGTCAATGTTGAGTTCACAGTATCTGTTTATTGACAGTTTTGAGACATGGGCATACTTTGATCAGATATGTACAATGCTCCAGGCCTGTCAATCACCACAAAGCTTCACAGGTCTTGGGATCAATAAGAACAGAAAGCTAGTTCCCCAAATACCAACTGAGAGGTTTATTCAGCAACACAAGGGACAAGCTGTAGAATATATCGACCTGTGCTTGAAGAAGACAATCTGAGGAAGATTTAAGTACTTAATGAAGACATTTGCTACTGCTTAAGGAACTTGTGGAGTTTTTATTGTCTGACATGCTGTTTTTTACCTTAGAATTTTGTAAAAAGAAAAAGAAATCATCCAAGATTCAGAACTGTTCCAGAGTCACCAGTTCAGACATAGGATGCCCATTTTGCATTGTCCCAGAATGTATGGAGGCTGATTGTGGATATTCAGTGATGAAAGAAATACACTGCAATACTTATACTTGAAGACAAACTCACTCTTGCTATCTCATATGGCCTCACTTAGTGATGTGTATACATCAGTAAAACAACAACAACAATAATAATAGTAATCATAATAATTTTTATTTATTACCTACCTCTCCCCAAGGCTCAAGGCAGGGTACAACATAGATACAATTAAAAACAAGTTATAACCAAAATACATTAAAATACAAAACCATTTAAAATATTTCATAATTAAAATATAATTAAAATACAATTAAAAGTACTATTAAAAATATACTTAAAAATAGATTAGGTAAGGCCTGCCAAAAGAGATAGGTCTCGAGCACTTTCTTGAATTTGGACAGTGTATGTTGCTATTGAATCTCTTCCGGCAGGTCATTCCACAGTCTAAGGGTGGCCAATGAAAAGATTCTCTGGGTGACTGCTGCCAGTCTGGTCCTGGCTGGTTTAACTAAACATGTTCAATTAATATTTGGGCCCTTAATTAGACGTTTCCTCTATAGACAACTTTTGGAATGCTATATCAACTACTTAGCTAATTCCATGTAACTAAGCAACATCACCTGCCCTGATCCCTCCCCATCCTTGAGAGCCAGCTGTCAGATGGGCCAAAGGAGTTCAATTCAGTTTCCAATTGGTGTGCAAGACATTTCCACCTCTCTCTCCTGCCAGTGAGCAGGGTTGACAAGGACTTGTAACAGGAGCCCTGTTTCTGGTTGTCGCAGGCTTGGTCCTTCGTAGACCTTGGAAGAGTCACACTCTCTCAGCCTTAGAGGAACACAATGGCACACCTCCGCTGAATAAATTTTGCCCCAAAAACACTATGATAGGTTCACCTTGGTCGTCACCATAAGTTGGAGATGACTTGAAGGCATACAACAACAACATGAAAGAAAAATAGATAGGGACACACTTATGCTTCTTCTCTTTCTGTTGTAATACTACAACCCTTAGGGCAGTGGTTCTCAACCTGTGGGTCCCCAGATGTTCGTGGACTTCAGCTCCCAGAAGCCCCAGCCACTATGGTCAATGCTCAGGGCTTCTGGGAGCTGAAGTCCACAAACATCTGGGGACCCACAGGTTGAGAACCACTGCCTTAGGGTCACACATAGGCCATTTCCTCACTACAGTGTTACAGTGCTATTATTCCACTTTCAACATCCTATGGAATCCTGGGGTTGTAGTTTAGGGAGGGGCCTCAAAGGCCCTTCCCTGAACTGCAAACCCCAGGATTCCATAGGATGTTGAAAATGGGATAATAGCACTTTAACAGTCTAGTGCGGAAATGGCCATAGAAGCAGAATGGTGGGAGATTCCAAACTGTTAAAAGAAAGTACTTCACACACTGCATAAACTATGAAATTCACTGTAATGACATGTAGCTGTGGATACCACCTGGAACAGTTTTAAGAGTGAATTAGAATGATAATTCCATGGAAGTTGGGGCCATCAGTGTCCACTAGTCAGGATGACCACAAATCTCCTTTAGTATTAGATGTGTGTCTGTATACTGTTGCTGAGAAATATGCGCAAGAGGGTGCAGTTGCACTAATTTCCTGCTGGTGGGTTTTCTTAGGGAACTGTTTGGCCACTGTATGAAAAAAAATATTGGGCGAGATAGCCCTTTGATCTGATGCAGTATGGTTTTTATTAAGTTATGCTGAGATCGTAGACCTATAGCACGTGCCTTGTAGGCAGACTGCCTCAGGTTTGATCCCTAAAGTCTCTGCCACAGAGCTTCTGTAGATCAAAGGAGGTGACATGAGGCTCATTCACACTGCACAATTATAGTGTTGCATTGCATTTTAACTGCCATTGCAACATCCATGGAATCCTGGGAATGGTGGTTCAGGGAGGAACATTTAGAATTTTGAACCAGGGAGCTGTAGGGCCTCAGCAAACTACAAACCCCAGCATTCTATAGGACAGAGCTTTCCAAACAGTGTGTTGCAACACATTAGTGTGTCGCCTGCAGTGCGTTGATGTGTCACCTCCCATTGCCATCACTCTCACTGGGGCCTTTCCCTGGCAAGAGCAATGGCAGTGGACAAGAACTGGCTGAGAGTGGGCTGTTTTCCCCCTGCCATCACTCTCACTGGAGCCTTTCCTGGTGAGGGCAGTGGCAGCAGGCAAGGACTAGGTGAGAGAGGGCTGCCTTTCCCCCGCCGTCACTCTCACTGGAGCCTTTCCTGGTGAGGGCAGTGGCAGCAGGCAAGGACTAGGTGAGAGAGGGCTGCCTTTCCCCCGCCGTCACTCTCACTGGGGCCTTTCCTGGTGAGGGCAATGGCAGCAAGCCAGAATCAGGGTGGGGCTGCCTTTCCTTACCCTAGAAATGCCTCTGGGTACCTCTAGTTTGCTAGAAAGCTGAATTACTGTGTCGCAAAATGATGCATGTCAAAAAAATGTGTCACCAGGATGAAAAGTTTGGAAAGCTCTGCTATAGGATGTTGTCATGGCAGTTAAAGTGGAATATAGCACTATAAGTGTGCAAGTGAGGTGAACGAATAATCTGGCATGAGAATCTGGTATAAAAGACTGTTTTAGTCCCCAAGATGCCCACGTTGTGGGTATGATTTAGAGAAGAACGAAAGATAGATAGACTTACCAATATAAAAATTATTATTACTGTTTTTTAAGTTTTTATTTTATATTTTAAGAAGAAATCTGTATGTTTCTGTATGACACTCAGTGCTCAGTGAGCAGTAATTTTTTGGAAAAACCTTATATGTCTCTGGAAATCCATTCTGAGTATAGAAACACTAATGCTTATAATTATACGCGGAAGGAAGAGAAGGTTAGTGTGATCTTTTGGAGGTTTGAACTAGTATCTCTCCAAGACATAGTTGGACTTCAGGTCTACTTATTTGTTAGTTCTACAGCCCACCAGACTGGAAAAACATTCTGAAGTGTGTGTGTTGCTGGTAGCAGCCTTTGGAATTTTGGCTTTTGCACTTGAAGTCTGGTGATTTAGGAGAACTATTTACTCAATATATCTGATTTTTAGCGGCTCACTGTCAGTGGCAAAAATTGAAGAATTCCAACAAAACGGAAGCAGCCTTTGGAACTTAATGGTGATATTTTTGTTTGCTTGCTTACCTATGTTATGCACACTATTGTCTGCCCAAGGCCTGTCTATAGTTTAATGTTTTCTGCTTCTTTGACAGGTGAGCTGCAAAGTGCTTCAGTTTTTTCACCAATACATGATGGGCTGTAACTACTTCTGGATGCTTTGTGAAGGAATTTATCTGCACACTCTCATAGTGGTGGCAGTTTTTGCTGAAGAGCAGCGTTTGCACTGGTATTACCTCTTGGGTTGGGGTATGTGTGTTTTCCCCATTCATTCTTCCCCACCCTCCCGTTAATACTTTTAAACACTTACCATACCCAGTTCATAGGATCTTGAAGGAGATTCATTTGACAAAACAAACCAGTAGGGTTGCTTTGCAATTATTAGCCACATCCCATGTGGGATCTTAAAGCCTAGTATTTATATTTTACATTTTAAAAACAACAACTGTGATTTAAAACCAGCATGGAGTACTTTTACTTCCCCTCAGCCCAAGGTTTCCCAGCCATTGCAGCCAATAGTAAGGGTTTATAAGAATTGCATTCCAAAACATCTAGATGGCCAAATTTTCAATACCCTTGGTTTAAGGGAAGAGTCAAGGCACTTACAAATTGGCTCATTTAGCAGAAAGTATGGAAATTGTGTGTTAAAACTCCATCTGGCTCCATGCAAACATCACGTATTATGCTCAACTGTCATTTTATGTGCAGGCATCTTAACTTTTCCTTGCTCTTTCCTAAGAATAGTATGGTGGGGTTGTTTTGAAAGAACTGGGTGTCTTTAGTGCTTGATGTAAATCAGTCCTCAAGAGCACCTAGATTATTGGCCAGCACATTTGTTTAAAAATCTTAGCTTGTGAGAAATGTAGATGCTTCTGAAAAGTGCTCACGTCTGTTCCAAACTAGGAGAGTTATCGGCTTTTTGTCCTCCTTTAATAGCCACAGTGTAACACAGCTTGCTTAGGATAGGATGAAGGAAGCAGTGTGTTACAAGGAAAGCTCTCACACCAGATACATTGCTTGTTAGACAAAATGAAAGAAGAATATAATTCTAGAGGCTCTAATAATTTTCTCCCTGGCTACTGAGGAGTATATTATAGCCCTCCCAGGTAGGCTTGCAGTCAGCCTATAAGCCAGAGAGTGTAGATGGATTATGCATCTCATTAATTGGACTAATTTGCACTGTAGGGCCAAAGGAAGGCATTCTGCTCAATTTTTTATGTTGGGATCAAGATGCTTGACTTTAAACCCTTGAGACTATAACTGACTTAATCTGTGGTCTGGCACATAATTGTAATTGAGTGTCAGTCCTATGAATTTAACATGAGTCAGTATCTGAGAATGTTAATCACAAAATGAACTAAATTAACTACCTGCATTTTATTAAGTAGACCCACTGAAATGCAGACTTGTATTCTCCTGCCATACTCTTGCTGCAAACAAGCCATTCCTTTGGTGAGGGGTTGATACTGACAAATTGGCATATTACAGTTTGCAGTCAGTAGACATAAAGCCATTCATGTGTAAGAAATAAACAAAAGTTATCTGTGGCTGGAATTTGAAATGCCTGCAAGAAGACTGATCTCGTTTTTATTCAACCAAGATTGATTCTGTAAGATTTTCAGATGCTGCTCCAGTATCATAAACCCTAATGACATGTCAGACATTACCATAGGAGAATGCTGATATATTTGGAATTTTGGAATTGACTGCAAAAGTTCATCCCAGAACAAAAATAACTCAACTCAAGCTTTTAAAATCAAAAGCAAATTCCAGGTTCAAAATATTGACAGTGCAATGTCATGTCCTTTACATATCTTCGGAGAAGTATGTCCATTCAAATCAGGTAGCTAAATCTGGATTCAGCCAATTGTCTATCATCCATTATCAAATTAGCATTCTTCCGATAAATTTAATTTTCAAATAAATTTATTTTTAGCTCTTGTAGGAGACTACAATCTCATTGCTTACAGACAAAAGTACAGTACAGCAAGTTGTACGTTTAGCTGAGAAATAAGGCGAGCACAATGGTTTAGCATTACGGGAAAACACTGTGAGGTGCCTTTGGGTCTCACACAAGTCTTTCCTCTTTTTCCCCTTCATGAATAAGAGGACATAAACCATGTTAGACGTAATCACTGTCCTTGTGAATCAACATACAAGAGCTCTGGTTTGTTTTGACTATTACTAAAATAGATCACGATTAAACAACAGTTAGAACAAATTATGTTCATGTAAATATTCTTAATACCAATCAGCTGAGTGTGCATATGTGTTCATTTCAGTGACTAGTTAAACACATGCACGTGATGGTATAATTAACTGCAAAAGAAACAATTAACAGTTATAATCATACTTCTAAAATGTGCTAAAGTATAGAACACTTCATAAATATTTATTGTCTTATAGCTATGAACATGATGACAGAATACAGTAGCTCATCAAATTTGCAAGAGGGGATTTAAATTCAAAGTGTAAACTGTGAGATTAAAAAAAAAGATGGAAATTAATAATGAGAAAAGTCTTCTCTCCACCTGTGCACAAAATGTTATTGAAATTATCTTGGAATATGCTCAGTAGGCTGTCACTCAAACAGAATTCTTCTTTGACATTCATTTTTAGTTATTTTGGCATTTTAGGCAACTTACCTAAACCAAAGGAATGATTTTACTGCACAAATTTACATTCAGCTGGGATATTTGCCTGTATTTTATTTTAAAAGTAATGGTACACATCAGTCTTCAGCTCCTTCGCCTGCTTCAGCCAGCACTAACAGTTCTTATATTGAAAAGGCATATTCTTCACTAGATGGCTTGTGGGGATCCAGTAAGTATATGCAGACAGAGGTCAAATGACCTTATCAGACCATTGGGAGAATTTATAAGCAACTAGGAAAAATATAGCAGTTTGTGAAGGACATAAGAAATGAAGTGATGCTATGGTGACAGATCATAGCTCAGTGGTAAACAATGTGCAGTGTACGTAGAAGATCCCGAGGGTCGGTCCTCTGGCATATCCACTTAAAAAGGAATCTGTAGCAGATCATGGGAAGACCCACCTGAGAACCACATTTGACTAAAGGAATTCTGAGCTAGATAATTCTTCTAGAATTTGAAATATAGTTCTCATCACCCTGTACGGCCAGCAATAAGAAATGTCTGGAACATTTTGAGAACGCTAAGCTTTCCACCATTCAAGTAAAATTTTGGAATCTAACTTAGAAACATCACATCGGCCAGACTGGCTTGGCGGTTCTGGGACTTTTAGTCCAAAAAAATATTTTTTTTCAAGCTGTTGGCTGAGCTGGCACAGCAGTACTTTCTGTACCCCTAACAGCTGTCAATATCTTCCCTGTTTCTTTTGTCAGGAGTTTGAGAATTCAGAGCAGGGATGGGCAATATACAGGAGATGGGCCCCATCCATTCTGAAAACTCTCCAAAAGTCCCTGCCACTGCAGCTGCTGATATTGCTGAATTTACCACAGCTGAAATAATAAAGAGAAAAGCTTTCTTTCTAAAACAAGGTTCAAGTTACAAGTAGGATCATACTCCTGGAAGCCTACTAGATGTGTGATTCTATTTGTAAGCAAGGCATGTGCGGGAGCACAAGCCTTGTTTAAAGAAAAGTGGGTGGGGTTTTTTTGCTGCTGAAGCCACTATCCAGTGGAGAATTGTTCTGCAGGACTGTTCAGTTCATGATGGATTTACAGGGTGTCAATGCAGCCTGTCCCCATCTTTGTTTTAGAGATCATAGGTCTCTAAGATAATCATAAGAATGAGAAATGTGATCATATTCCCTACAGACAAGTTCAAGTGTACTTAGGAAAAAGAGGTTAGAAACTGCCCTCCAAATATTTCATAACTAACTACCAATTATTACATTATGGCAACTATAAGTGCATAGTAGGAGTTTGTAGAGGTAGTAGTCGTGGCAGCCTCTCCATGCCTCGTGGAAACATTCTGTATTTTACAGCTCCCTTACTTTACATGGCTTAAGGCTGGATTTTTTTTATCATTGCAATTTATATGTACTTTACAAAATATTGGTTTCAGCCTAGGTTGCATAAAATACATTCTAAAAAAATATGAAACCTAACATATTTAATTACCTGTTCTAGGGTTTCCTTTAGTGCCAGCATCAATTCATGCTGTGGCAAGAGCCAAATATTTTAACGATAAGTGAGTATCATTCCTGTTTTTTTATAGTTTTGCTTGGCATTTTAAAAAAATGTCACTCTTTTAATACCTTCTTTTTTCCCTTCCAGCTGCTGGATTAGTGTTGATACCCACCTGCTGTATGTTGTTCATGGGCCTGTGATGGCAGCTTTATTGGTGAGAATATCATTTCCTATCAATTAAGAGCTGTTTACGATACTCACTTTTCCCCCATGTATTTATTTAGACCATTTCCGCACTACACTTTTATAGTGTGATTATTCCACTTTCAACATCCTATGGAATCCTGGGGTTTGCAGTTTTGTGAGGGGCCAAGTGGCCCCTCACAAAACTGCAAACCCCAGGATTCCACAGGATGTTGAAAGTGGAATAATCGCACTATAAAAGTGTAGTGCGGAAATGGCCTTAGTCTTATTACCTAGATTTTTCCCCCAGTTTTTATGCATGACCTCCAAGGCAATTAACAAGAACAGACAGACATGCAGACAGAAATACAGAGAGATTCACAGGCAGACTGTACCAGTGGCCAGTTGTCCAAGCAAGTAACACTTAGCGCCTATCCTGCATTCACCATGGGCCACCAGAAATAGAAAGGAAGATAGATGGAGGGAGGGTTAGTTGGACAGATAAATAAACAGGGAGAAGGAAATAGACAATCACATTAATACAGAACCGCCATCCACAAACCCTGCTTACCATAAACCGTCCTATTTTAACTATGCTTCCTTCTCTACAGGTGAAATTCTCTCTCCACAAGTAGAGAAAGATGCCTGCTTAGAATATGGTCAACATGCTGGCTGAGGGATACAGAGAGCGATAGTCCAAAAAACCTCAGGGTCTGCTACTGAAACACTCTACATCAGTGGTTCTCAACCTGTGGGTCCCCAGATGTTTGTGGACTTCAGCTCCCAGAAGCCCCAGCCACTATGATCAATGCTCAGGGCTTCTGGGAGCTGTAGTCCAAAAACATCTGGGGACCCACAGGTTGAGAACCACTGCTCTACATTGTGGCAGTGGAGAAGCATAACATTGTCATGGTTCTGCTGCCTGTAACTTTGCAGTGATGGTGCCTGAAGTAATGTGTTCTGAGGATGTGATTGGTGGGAATCCTAAATGTTCTTAGCCCTCTGGCACATGTCCAAAGCTGCCTAAAAATTATGCCAACATTAGTGTCACTGCAAGGGGAAGTTAAAACATAAGAAATTAAACATGAGAAAGAACAGGAAAGAAAGGAAAAGAAAAGAAAAGAAATGAAACCTGTTATCACCATGGTAACAGTGAGTTGGCAGGGCATAAGAAGCACTGGTAGGTACGTTGCATGTTCTCCTCTCCATCCACTGTAGGATTGCTCGATCCTTCTTGCATTGAAGATCTACTGTAATAGGGAAAAGAGGTGGTAGAATTTTAAGATGATAGAAAGGATTGCAGGTGGAAGTTCAGGTTGTAGATGGGGATCTCAAATGGGCTGTTGTGCTAATTTTTACTTGGAGAGAGTGTTTTCTTCTTTTAACATGAGGACTTGTCCCCAAGTGGCTTCTCCCACCTGCAGTGGAAGTGGCACGGTCAGAGAATTGTCTCTGTACAAATAATACTATGAATTTTATAAACGCTCACCTACATCTGCCTGAAATCAATTTGTCAGATGTAATGTTGTCATTTTCTAGTTAGAGAAAAAGTCATTTCAAACCAACCCTGCTGCTTTGTTTATTGGAATGAATGAAGCATTTATCTTTAATTTTAAACAATACTACAATTCAGTGTTTTGTTTCATCACTGCTTTCAGGTGTTATGCGAAAGTACAGTTATAAAACAAGAAAGAGGTAAATGCAGCTAGTTTTTGAACGTAAGCTGGTGTGAATGAAACAGTTCTGGTTGTGAAACATTTTTTAATTTTTGAGTGTGGAGTCCATGTGCAAAAGGATCTCTCACCATTCTTTCCTTACCATGATCAGTTCCTGAAGAAAACACTGGATACGGTCTGTATTAGGATTGTTTGCCATCTCATTGTGCTGCACAGAAAGATCAGGGGTTAATTCACATTACACAATTATAGCACCACTTCAACTGCCATGGCTGCATCCTGTGGAGTCCTGGGGTTTGTAGTTTGGGGGAGTACCGAACTTTCTGGCTGCGAATTCTAAATGCCCCTCCCTAAATAGCCAATTCTGATTCAAGATGGAACCCTGGAAGTTAAATTACAGCAGTATAATTCTGTAATGTGAATAGGCCCCTTGGATTTTTTTTTCTACTGGATAAAATTATCCAGTAGATGCACATTTATTATATCTGTATCTGGATGAAATCTGCATGGCTGGCAGGTGATGTCTCAGAATTAACTTTATGAGAAGCTGAGGTGGGTGTGAGGCTGTACAGTCACTTGTTGCACCTAAAAGTAGCATAGGAACCTATTATGGCACAGCTCTAAAATGGCTGTCTGTAAAGATGCCTGCTCTTCTCTGTAAAAGACTCCAGTCCCAACTGTTTCTCCCTCCAGGAGAAAATACAGGATTATCTTTTAGCTGCATATGTGCAAGCCATTCTGTATGCTTTTGGGTCATCTACTATATAAAAGTCAAAGTTTGTCTATTTGTGAGTTTGTCTGTTCATCTGTGTCAGGCAGGCAAAGACCTAAAATGATTGGCTGTGTGAGGCAAGAAGACCTCATATGATAGGCTGGCGGTGAAGATTCTATGGAATCCTGGGGTTGGCAGTTCAGGGAGGGGCCTTTAGAATTCGAAGCTCAGACTGGTTGCTATGGAGACAAGGCCAAACAGCAAGAAGGAGGGCAATGTGTTCCCTCAGGAACCCAAACTCTGTATGTTAAAAACTCTGAATACAGATTGGATTGGGGAATATAGGGAAAAGTTACATGTACTGTACAAGACAGTTTGAGGAATTATGGACACAGGATCTCAAATCTGTGTATTTCAACCTCATCTAATTCCTAAGGTAAGGTTAAGGTAATTCCTAAGGTATTTCTAACAAGTATTACCTATGAGAAAATAAAATCCCGGGCAACGCCGGGTAAGTACGCTAATTATAAATAAAATCCTTTAGATGAAGAATATATGAAAGACTTAAAGACACAAAGACTCAAAAGAGAATAGCCTGATATCTGACCTTTGTCCACAGAGATGTGCATCGTCGATTTATAAGAACAAATTGCTCTGTTGATGAGCAAGATGGAAATGGCAAAAAGTAGCCTCAATCTGTCTTCATAAATTTAATTTAGCTTTCCCTTGTCCAATAGGAGTAACTTTCTTTTAAAGATAATAATTTGTTTTGAAAAAAAGAAGTAAGTGGGTTGTTGCATGAGAGCTTCAGTGATACAATCCTTTAATCCAGCACAGCAACAGCATGGGATAATTTTCAGTGTAATGCTTTGTGAAAGCAAGCTGCTGTGCTAAATGTCATATTCAGTTTTATCTTCTGGATAGGAATACCTTGCATGCTCTTTGTCCTCTCCAGAACTACAACCATCTCAAGATTTATTGCAGCAGTTTATTCCTCCACCCTACCTCGCAGTAATAAAGACCAGAGATGGCTGATGGTACACAAACCTTTTTCCTGGTTTTTTAAAAGCTTTTCCCCCAAGATGCAAACTACAGTCTTGCTCACAAATAAAATCATATTTTAGAAAAGAATCTTAATTGTTGTGTGGAAAAAATATATGATGGTTGCTGGCTTCAAATCCTGTTCTTTACTATCTGTCTTGCTCATTACTGTGTTTTACAAAGTAAGTGTTTATTGATAACTGAGTTTAATAAACATCACATTTCTCATGGCCCAGACTCACATTTTCCATGTGTTGGAGGCTGAACTTCTAAAGTGCAATGCCTGCCTCTGTGTGGAAGCTCCTCCCATAATTTGGAATCTTGATTAAAGCTTGGCAGTGTTACTTTTTTGTGTGTGTACAAGTCCTAGAAAATGAAACTAGCTTTTCCAAGCTCTGTCTCTAATTAGTATCTGAATATATGCTCTCCAACTGTGGAATAGCAGAAGGTACAGGCTCCTGTTCAGAGAGACCTTTATTTTAATTCATTTTTAATAGAATTTAACAAAATTCACCATGCCCTTCATGTTTGGAATAAATAGCACTTGTGATTTAAAGTATCTGAATGTGAGAGAAATCAGACATGTTGATCCAGACCCACAGTTTTGAGTGCTTGACTGAGAATGTTGGGTTTGAATCTCTACATTTAACCATGCTAGGGTTGAATTAGGTTATCACCCTCTGTCTTTTTTCCCATCCTCTTTAACACCTATCTGGTAAGATAAAATACATGATGATCTTCTCTATGATGGGAGTGGCTGTACTGCTGAATTTAGCCAACAATACACATGATAGATTAGGACCTGAGTATGACTTGGAATTAAGTCTAAGCTTACTTCACTTATGGTTGGTTCCCTGACCATCTGTACTAGAAAACAGGCTTGAACGTCCAGAAATTTTATTTCATTGTCATAACTGGAACATGCATTTACCCAAGGCGCTTTTCTACCCTAAGGATGTATAGATCTGTGATTCTACTTTAACTGCCATGAGAACACTATATGGAATCTTGGGATGTACAATTTAGAGCATAGTACTTATAATTCTCATCTAGAGAGCTCTAGTGCCTCACCAAACTACAAACCCTAGAATTCTGAAGGATGTTGAAATCAGCAGACTATAACTATGTACTGTGAAAGGGTTCCTACTCGTTTTGAGGGTGATCAAAGGCCATTTCTGCACTAGACTGTTACTGTGCTATTCCATTTTCAACATCCTATGGAATCCTGGGGTTTGCGGTTTAAGGACGGGTCTCAAAGTGCAGTCTAGTGCGGAAATGGCCAAAGTTACCCATTACTACAGAATTTTCTTGCTGCTCCCCTTCTTTCATTCTCTATATCAAGATTGCCCTGGCCATTTTGATCCCTGGGAGTAGGGCTGATAACAACTAGTTATCAGTCCAGATCTTGTATTGTGATCCAGAGGGAATGTGTGAAGGTGTTTGTCCCACCTGAAATATTTCATTTGCTTGACTCTCTCCCTTCTTTAATGTGCAGAGTGACACCATCCACAGAACATCTTTGTCTGCCTATCCTTTCTAGGAAGTTTGTACATAGTATTTTTTTATCCCCACTGACAGACAGATATGGAAAGAGTTCACCAAGAAGAGTTTGGAGAAAACATTAGAGCACCATTCTGCATCAGACTATCGAAATGGGATAATCCTATCCGAAGGAATAGCAGACCTATTACTGCTATTTTCACTTGCCCACTTCTCCAGTCTTCTGTACAAATCTCCAGGGTCTTTCCATGTCCACATTCCACAGAACTCACTCTGAGGTAGACAGAAGTTTATTGTTTAAGGATAGCATGGGCAGCACAGCACAGTTCCATAGAACTTGCCAAAACAGGAGGTTATATGCAGTATACACTTTATATAGGTTATCAGTACATAATTAAGTGTGCAAAGCATTCATTAGTCAAAGCAATAAATTTCTTCATGTACCTGTTCCCCTTTTTCTTTCCCAGGCCTCTACTTGCCATAACCATAAACACTCTTGACCAAAGTGAACCCCCCCACCCCCCACATTTCTCTTTTGTTATCTGCAAAAGGCTCTGTTCTCCAAATATCGTTCTTTCAATTTTCCCAGTCTTCCCTAGCACAAAATACACTATAGTGACAAGTGACCTTTGAATTACAATGAACCAATAATTAGCAGTACTTAAGCCTGGATACAAAATGACCCCTTTTTCAATGGTAAATACAAAGTAGTAGTTAGTAAAAAATACACGTTCAAAAGGTTAGTATTTTTATGGCAGAGAGCTTAGCTTAACGACTTGACAGTCAGCTCCATGTTTGAATATGATTAATTTTAGGCACCAATGTTACAACCAATATACCATTTTAATATAATGGAGATTTGACTTTAAAGTGCCATTCATAAAGAAAAGAAAGGATGTTTATTCTTTTATTTTTGAACTTTTCTGGGTTTATTGATTTCTGCTATTTGTAAAAATGAATGGATGAATGGTGCCAACAATGACAAGATAACACTTTCTTTTTACAGGTCAATTTTTTCTTCTTGCTCAACATTGTACGAGTCCTGGTAACAAAACTGAGAGACACCCATCAGGCTGAATCCAACATGTACATGAAAGCAGTCAGAGCCACTTTAATCCTTGTGCCCTTATTAGGGATTCAGTTTGTCATTATTCCCTGGAGGCCAGAAAACAAACTTGCTGGCGAAGTCTATGATTACATCATGCATATATTAATGCATTATCAGGTATGGGTCCATAACACTGATTATAATTTTTGGTGATGTATTTGGTGGTAGGCTTCATTTGGCAGAAGGCTCTTTTCCCAGGAAATACAGCTGACTTCAGCTAATGGATTAGTGCCACTTAAGTCAATGGGAGTAAGTCAGCTTTGCACCAGCTTAATTGATTTGTCGGTTGGTATTTTCTAGATAGATGATCCATGCTTAAAATATCTAAGGCTCATTTCCTATCCTTGAGCTGCAACACTAAGCATACTTGAATAGGAGGAAAACACATTGGGAGATTAGTGAGACTTACACTGACAAAAGGAATGGAATCACATAAAATCAACATATTATGTGGCAGCTCATTACTTTCGTATACTGAAATGCTTTCCCACATATTTGAATCCCCCCCAAAGTTAAAAATATGCCTTTATAGTGAAACCAATAAAAAAGAGATAAAGCTAATTTAAAATGGTGCTCACTGGCGTATAACTATCTTTCTGCCTAACATGTCTGGCAGTTGACTGTCAAGTTCAGATACCATTGTAAGGGTTAAACTAGACAATTCTTTTAGCATATTTTTAGAGGGCATGCTCCTTCAAGTGATAAAAGATGTCCATTTGTCAGAGTACATAATTGTACTTGCTTACCTATTTTGTATTTACCACATTTTGCTTTGTAAATAGTCTTTGGAGGATGAACAAAAGCTCAGTGTATAAATCTTACTTCTGAGGCACACAGCTCTGGAAAAAAAGAGTTTATTGCAAAGAATACATGCCCCTTAACATCTAGTTTGAGTCAAAATACCATTCTTGGAGCAAAGGTGAAATATTAACATCATGATTGTCACATCTTCATAATCCTCTGAGGATATGAAAGGCAAAAATGGCTGGTTCAAAAATGATGAAAAGTTAAAAATAACCTCCCCAAATCTCACTTGTGATGAGAATGTTGATTGGCACTAAAGAGTATCTCTAGTAACAGTCAGCACTGCATAGTGCTACCCATAACCCCATGGGAAAAAAAGAAAAATATTTTGACAGGAAGCTAATGAGGACAACTCATACTATCTCTACCAATTTGAAGAGCCACTGCAAAACTATAGAAAGACCATTGACATCCCCTGGGGAGATTTAGGCTACATCACTAGACTTCCTTGGATTTCTTGCCAATGAATTCCATGGGCCCACATGGCACCCTGAAAGCACTGGAGAAATAGTGTTAGCTTCATCAAGGTACCCTAAGCCATCAGTTTTTATAGATTTTTCTGGAGAGAAGGCATTCCTTCTCTCCCTCTCTCCTGTGATTTCGACCCACGTTGACTTGTTTTGTAATCATTATATTGACTCAAATACAGATTTAGCCAGATCTATTAAGTTCCATGGATTTCTTTTTTTAAAAAAAATACATTTTTTGAAGTTAACAGCTATGACAATTTACAACAAATCTATGCATTACTTTTGTTATTCTTATTGTCACTGTTTGCCATCAAGTCAGTTGTATGAATGAAAGATATCCAACAGCCTGGACCATCAATTGCTTTGCTCAGATCGTGCAAACTCAGGGCAGCTGTGGCTTCCTTAGTTGAATAATCCACCTGTAATGTGATCTACTTTTTTTTCTACTGCCTTCCACTTTACTAAGTATTATCATTTTTTCCAAAGAGCCATGTTGTCTTGTGACAAATATTGCCCATTTTGGACCACCAGAATTACAAAATTCTTTGGGAGCCAGTTACATCCACGAAACCATGACCTGCTTCTCTCAACCAAGGTCAGCTGAGCTTCCTGCCAGGAGACTAGCAGATAAGATATGTGGCTTTCCTAATTCAAAATAGTGAGAAAGGGAAACTGGAAAGTGATCTAAAGCTGGTACCACAGGTCCTAAGTAAGCAAAGTTTTCTGTAGAAATTGAACCTGGTTTCAACAAGCACATATGGATCATATAAAGGAAATGAGACCAGTTTTTCTAGAGAGCTGGATATGCATACTAACCATGCCAACACACATATATAATCTGTCTCATAAGAAACCAGAACATATATCAGCATTTGATCTACTAAATATAAAAAAGTGGGCTTTGAAAAATATCAGAACTGGGGACATGTGGCTTTGAAGTTTCAGACCCAGTGTGGTTTAAAGGTTTGAGCACTGAGCATTGGTTGTACTGTGGAAACCATAGTTCAATTTCCCGCTTGGCCGTGGAAACCCACTGGGTGACTTTGGGTGCATCACACACACTCAGTCTCAGAAAATCCTGTGATAGATTTGCCTCAAGGTTGCCATAAGTTAGAAATGACTTGAAAGCACACAACAACAAAAACAACAGTAACAACAAAGTCATGCATATGTATGGTGGCAACCATATATAAAGGCCCAACCAGAACATAGAGTAGGGATGGTAATTCTCAATTTTCCCACCTTGAAGGATGTCAGGAAGAAATAATCTATTTTCCCCCCATGCTGTTAGGAGGGGCAAGAGCTGCTCTTGTTTGAGAGCTTCAGCCTCTGGTCAGGATTTCTGTGAAAGATTGGGGCAGGGAGCTGCGGAGAGAAGTTGCAGAGAAGGGAAGGCTACAAGTATTTGATTTAGGTTTCAACACTAGACTTCTTTGGAGGTCTAGCCACTGAATTCCATGGGCCCACACGGCACCCTGAAAGTAGTGGAGAAGTAGTGCCAGCCTCACCAAGGTCTCCTAAGTCATCAGTGTCTATAGATTTTTTGGAGCAAGAGAACTCTGAGGATACTGACAATCTAATTTCTGTTTTTCATAACAACTTCCCTCCCCCCAAACGCCAATCCTGACAAGAAGTGGTGAAGACTAGCTTGGGAGAAGGGGTTGGAGGAAGAAAGTGAAACATCTTTTCAAAGCCTCTAGTCAAGATTTCTGTGAAAAATTCAGGCTTCAGGAGAGGGAAGCTGCAAGAAAAACAGAAATTAGATTGTCGGCTGCCAAATATTTGCAAGTTTTCCTCCACCATGATCTTTCACAGAAATCCTGACTAGAGGCTGTGAAAAGACATTTCAGTTTCATCCCACAGTGCCCCCTCCAGCTGGTTTCATAGAAGCTGAAACAGTTTTCATAGCCTCTGGGTCTTGCAGGGGAGGAAGTTGTGGGGAATACAGAAACTAGATAAAAACTGGCAACTTTTGTCTGCAACTCCTTTCCCCTGTCATTCTTTCACAGAAGTCCTGGTTAGAGGCTGCTGCTCTCAAACAAGAGTTTCCAGGGTGGATGCACAGAAGGAAGGGAAAGTTGCAGAAAAACAGTTTCCAGAACATGTCAGCTGGAAAAGCTATGCACTTTTCAGTGAATTCTGTGTAGCTTTGAGCCTAGAAGAAGGGGGAAAAGTCCTGACAAAGGTGCAGGAACTTCACATTCTTTCTCTTTCTGTACCTGAGGATTTGGGAACTCTTATTTCAGAAAATTGGTGAATTCTCATCCCTTCTCTGACAAAAAGATACAGTTTTTTCTTGCTGGACAACCTGTCACTAACCTGAGTTAGATCTGGTTGGTATCCTATGACATAGAACTTCCTAACATTTTGTTATACCTTGCATGAGAGATACGATTTTGTTATACTTTGCTATAGGAGCATAACAAATTTATCTGCATAATTATGTCCTGTAAATAAATAAATAAATATAAATGCCTATGCTTAGTGCTGTTACCTATAACTTCGTATCTCTCTTTTACAATTGATTTTATATGCTGAAGCTTTTATAAGTGAAAGAACCATATGCTTTGGTAGAGAAACATCTCTTTTACTTTTAAAATTGTGCATCTTAAATCTGGTCACCAGTCACAGTGTTGTTCTATTAGTAATTCTTGGTGGGAAGGGGAGACCTAACTTGATACAGCAGGCAAACAATGAATGATTGCCAATGTGCTGACAGCAAGATTTCATAAAACCCTTCACTGAAGCAGAATCTGTCACACTCATGATACGTCTAAAGTATGATAGCCTCAATTCAGTCATCTTGGCTTCTAGTGAGAATTTAGGCCTGATTTGCTGTAGGACCCATTTATTGACTTTGAGCAGTCTACAGTATCCATAGAACTCTTTTCCAGCACATTTCAAATATGTTAATTTTCTCGACTGTCCACACCCATACATAGCAATACTATGGCAATAATATTTTAATATTAATATATTAATACAAAGGTGATATTTCAAATGTCTAATTTATGTCAATATAATTTACAAAAATAAAGATAGATGTGGGTATTTCTTTTTCCTTTCTTTCTCTTGATTTCAGTAGGGCAACTAAAAGTGTGACTAAATTTAAAACTAAGTCATGAGCCCTGGTGGCGCAGTGGTTAAATGCCGGTACTGCAGCCACAAGGTTGTAAGTTTGATCCTGCCGGGCTTTAAGTTGACTCAGCCTTCCATCCTTCTGCAGGTCGGTAAAATGAGTAGCCAGCTTGTTGGGGGCAATTAGCTAACATATTGTGAGCAGCTTAGAGAGCACTTAGCTGATAAGTGGTATAGAAATACACATTCTATTGCTATGAGCAGTGTGCTTTGTAACATTGCATCACCCTATTATATCCTATCCCCATTTATGTGAAAGCAGGAGAAGCCATGGGGATATCATCTCCCCGTTGGCTTAAAAAATACACATGAGGGATGTTAGAAGATTCCCAATTGTCCTCTTATTAATGTAATTAACAACAAGAATGATCATCTGCTGTTCTTGACATTCTATTTAACTAAAACTTTGTTCTATACTGTATGAAAGTATTACTGCCGAAAGCTCGAATACACTTGTTACATCAATAACATGATTTTTTACATCATTAATAGCCTTGTTTGTGTACATTTTAGTAGTTACACACTGTTGTGGTCATATAGACAGCTGATGGAAGAGCTAGATAAGAAATAACAACTAGTCAGTCTTAAGTGAAATACTAATCTTGCTGATGTATGTTTTAGTCTGCTTTCCTAATCAAGAAAATAGCATAAAAATGTGAAGTTTGAGGAATAAAGTTATCCTTCTGGGTCACTATTTGTAGTAGGTTGAACAGAGTGCAGTTCTGATTATCAGCAGGATCCTTTGGCCAAAGAAACTCTTTTCTGTGTTTTTTTGTATTGTATACTTTGCTTTCTGTGTTGCTGCCTCACTTCCTACTCGGTTTCAGAGCTCATTCCAGCTTCGTGTCCAACCTGTTCGGTACGAGATTTTGACCCGCTCGCACGCACACCCTAGATAGTTTACATTAGCAGTAGGTAACTGACATAGGGCTGGGGGCCACTCTTCAAGTTTTGGAGGTTGTTTGGATTTTTAAAGGTTTTATAGTTAAAATGTATGGACATTAGGCACACATGGCATAAAATAGAATAAATGCTACCTGAAAGTACTTAAGATTAATTTTTCATTAAATATTATTAAATTCATTCATGCTTCCCCACTTACTATTGCTAAAAGCCCTCCACTCACACTTGAGTAATTATTTTTAAATTTATACTTCTGTGTAAATGAACCTTAAATGTGCATAACCTGGCATTAATTTAAATGATATTGACTATAATATTGACCACTGTTATTGAATAAAAGGAACTAAATAGACGGTGACAGTGACTGTCCCATTGACTGTGGTGCATTTAGTTCCTTTTCCTGTTGACAATAGTGCTCATAGCCCTTTTCTTGTTGATGTAGAAGACCTAAGCCATTATGTTGATTTTGCAAAAATATTCTGGGGAGTTTTGGTGGAGGCAAAAAAAAGTGTACTCAGAATGTGTAGTCCACAGGCCACACTGTCAACTCTGGTTTGCATCATTTTGTGGCACTCCATTAGGCATATATTGCACAGAAATAACATGTGTATGCATCTAAAGGTACTTGTTATCCTTGCACATTCCACAGTCAGTAAGGAAGATATAAAGTGCTGAAATAGAGGCTGCTTGTTCCCACTTGAAAAAAAAAATGTATATAATGTCATTTTCTTCTCAAAGTAGCATTCGCAGCTGGAACATAACACAATAAAGTGTTCCCTGCTGGGTTTCCCATAGTAGAAAACTTTCAGCCAAAGCAGTGATGACAACCCAGTCTGACTATTTCCTCACCCCATAGACGCTTCACTACTGTGAGATGGTTTTGTTACAACAAATGGTCCAAAATTGTCATAGCAAGTAAATGGTCCGCTTAAAAATGAGCAGTAAAATACAAAGCAGGCTTTCCTTTTTTTTTCTTTTTCCATTACTATAATACTTGTTCTAAGAGTCTTTCTGTAATCTAGAGACTTGCTTGCACGTTCTTGTTCCTGATTCTACTAATATAGCTCCATAGTTGATTCTTATAAAAACAGTATGTGGCAAAAACAATGTAGGTGAAATGCTCTAATACACAGAGTGAAGAAGATTTAAAGATATTTTCTCAGGGAAAGTTCATGAAGAGAGCCAGTGTGGTGTAGTGGTTTGAGTTTGGGACTATGACCCTGGAGACTTCCCTGCATGGCCATGGAAAACCACTGGATGACCTTGGACGTGTCACACACAGCCCCAGAAAACCCCATGAGAAGTTCACCTTAAATCACCATAAGTAAGAAATAACTTGAAGGCACACAACAGCAACAAAGTTCATGGAACAAATATTCACATTCTGATAGCATGAGGCCTTAGAAACAATCAGAAGGGCTTAAAAGACATCTCAATTAACCCACACTAATGTAACATGAAACTGTTAATGGAAAAATATTCATTCTACACTGAGAACTGTTAAAACTAGCACTCCTAAACAATGAAGAGTCACATTGATTGTTGTGGACAGTAAACAATACTATTATAACTCACCTGCTTTTTATTGCTTTTAGATTTGATTCACATATTGAGTATTAGCAAATCATCAGTATGAGACAAAAAACTGATTCCACTTTAACTGCCATGGCTACAGCTGTGAAATCCAGGGTTTTGTAGTTTGGTGAAGCATTAGAATTCTCCAGCTGAAAAGTTCAAAAGTATAAAAAATTCCTCCCTTAAATACAAATCCCAGGATTCCAAGTGATGGAACCATGGCAATTAAAGTCGAATCATTGTGCTGCAATTCCATAGTGTGGAAGGGTTCTAAACTAACTTCTCTATTGAAGGGTGGTGCGCAGCTCCAAACTGCAGCTTATTTCAAACATAACATGGACATTTGATGGCAACTGCTCTGGAATAACATTTTCTTACCCTTTATAATTTGTTCAGTTATTGGCTCATAGTTACTGGGGCCAGCTGGCAATTCCTCCCATCGTCAGTGTCATCGTCAATAAGGACAATCACAAAATGCCAGTTTAGTGTATAATTACCTACTAAGCAAGGACAGTAGTGTCAGGGTCAAATTGCTGTTGTGATTGCTTTCAAATCCCAGTTCTATCTCAATTCACTTTCTTTTAATGCTGGCCATAAATAGAAACCTCCTTTCACCCTCTTGCAAGGGCAGGCCTTGCAGGCATTACTTTTTTATTACCCCATTTATGGCCGCTACTTTCACTTTTGCCAAATAACACCACTTTCTGAGTTTGAGTCTTTTTTAAATGCCAGGCTTGTGTTTGTTTTGTTTTTCCTCACTTCAGACAGAATCCTCTACAGAACTGTTAACTAAAATCTAATTTCAAGGGCACCTGAGCAAACTCATTGTCCTCAAGAAACTATCTTCCTTGTACCTCTGAAAAAAAAAGGAAGATAATATGGCTATAAAATTGCAAATGAGAAAAGAATTTAGAGAAAAAGGACAGGAAATCAAAATCCATTGTGTGACCCAAAGTGGCTTTATTAACAAGAAAGTGACACAAATGAGAAAGGTCTTTCTTTGATATTAGAGTTTAGGGTTGTAGTCTTAGGCACACTTAGCTGGGGGAAAAGTGTGAATATTGTAAGTCTTACCTTACGTACAAGTATATGTGGATAGGTTGCATTGTACAGACCAAAGTGCGTATTATGTTGATAGTGTCTTTCTGTGTGTGTTCTTTTACATATGTTGGATAATGGAGTCCACCAAAGAATTTCAGAAGAAAATTAGCCTTGTAGCTTTGTAGATTAAAGTAAATCCTTTAATTATGTAGACAGGACTGGGCAACTTGGGAGAATATAGGGCCACATTAGCTCCCTGGAACACTCAAGAAGTTGCACCCCCCACCACAAGCTTCCAATCCACAAAACAAAATGTTTTAGCTCTCAATGCCCCCCAATGTCCTTTAAGTGCTTTGGAGAGCATTTTCTCCATGTTTTAGACCCTTTTAGGCCCAAAGGAGGCCTTTTTTCAAAAACTGGAAGTGATAGAAGTCACTTCTGGTTTACTTCTAGTTTAAAAAAAAACTTTACTGGATTTAAAAGAATCCAGGAGGCCCCAACAAGTGGCAAAAATTATCCATGTACCCCCTAGAGGGCATTTTGGGACAAAAACATTTTTGACCCCGCAGGGCTCCTTTGAGCCACAAAATGGCCTTGAGGGGCTGCACTGGCCCTGCAGGCAGCACTTTGGCCAGCTCTGGTGCAAATCATGGAAAAATTATGGATTGCTCTTAAAGAAATGGATATGCCAGAACATTCGATTGTCTTGATACATAATTTGTTGTCAGGAAAAGAGGCCACTGTGAGGACAGAATAGGGACAACAAAATGCTTTCCAACTGGCAACAGGGTCAGATGAGACTACATTTTATCATCCTATCTGTTTAAATTGTATACTGAATGTAAGTAAAACTGGATTAGACTGAGAGGAAGAAGGTGTGAAAACTGGAGGCAGTTTTAAGATAAGCAGAAGACGCTATGCTACTAGCAGAAAAGAGGAAAGACTTGGAACAACTACGTTGGACCCTCTATATCTGTGGGGGTTCTGTTCTAGGAACCCCCCAAGATGGGGAAAAATGAATGCTCATATCACATCTTGTTAAGAGCGATGACATGCATGTGGATGCTTCAGTGCATCCACAAGCATGTTGCCTCTATTTTAGGTATATGACACTATGCTCCACAATCATTTGAATTTGCAGATCCAGAGGTCACTTATATGAGTGGTCCACTGTATCGAAGATGGTCAAGGAAGAAAGTGCAAAGGCAAGGTCACAACTGAACACTAACAAAACAGAAATAATAACCACAAATGTCTACATACCTTTTAAAAAGATGATGAAGAAATTGAAATAGTTAACGATTTTCTGTACCTTGGCTCAATCATAAATAAAAATGGAGGCTACAGTCAAGAAATCAGAAGAAGACTAGGACTTGGAAGAGCAACTATGAAGGAACTAGACAAGATCCTGAAGTATAAAGATAGTTTACTGACTATCAAAGTCAGAATGATCCATACCACTATATATCTAATGTTTATGTATGATTGTGAAAGCTGGAGAGTGAAAAAAGCTGATAGGAAAAGAATCAACTCATTTGAAATGTGGTGCTGGAGGAGTGTTCTGCAGATACAACAAACAATCGGAAAGATAAATAAATAGGCCCAAGAGCAAATCAAGTCCAAACTCTTCCTGAAAGCCAAGATGACTAAGCTGAGATAGTCGTACTTTGGACATATTGTGAGAAGATGTGGCTCACTAGAAAAGACAATGATGCTTGGCAAGGTAGAAGGTGATAGGAAAAGAGGAAGACCCATTATGGCTGGGTAGACTCAACCAAGGAAGCCACAGCCCTGAGTCTGTAAGACCTGAATAGGGCTATTGGTGACAAAATGACTTAGAGGTTTGTCACTGATAGGGCCTTTGTAAGTTGAAGCAAACTTGATGGCAATTAACATCAAGTATGTTCTTTTAAAATAGCAGGTATGAGGAGTGGACAATCACAATCAAGGCAAGGAAGAGAGGTTAATTTTTCTTGCAGGAGATGTTGTTGTGTGCCTTCATGTTGTTTCCAACTTATGGTGACCCTAAGGCCAACCTATCATGGAGGCTTCTGGGGCTGAGAGTATGTGAAATGTCCAAGGTCACCCAATGGATTTCCTTGGCTTAGTCGGGAATCAAATCTTGGTCTCCAGTTATAGTCCAACTCTCAAACCATGCTGGCTCTCTACTGAGCTACAATAATAGTTTATTTTTATCAAAAAGCATTCCTTACAAGATTACACATCTCTCTCAGAAGCTGCCATTGATATTAATGAATGACTGTTCCACAGTAAAAACGTCTGCCTTTTTAGGAGTCATAGGATACTTGGAAGTTTGGGGATTTTGCCCATTGTCCTTTAGAAACTGTATGACTGGTTTTAGATTTGAGAGTCGGGGGACAACTGTTGGGTTTTAGAGGGCTCCATTAGCCTCCTTAGAGACCTTGGTGGAAGAAACAAAATGAGGAGCATTTTTGCTTCAGTTTGGAGAAGAGGCCTTTTTAAACTGTCTAGAGGCCTTTTTAAGCAGCAAATCACTTCCAGTTCACTTTCTGCTTTTTGTAAAGTCCTCTCCTGGACCTAAAATACCCCGGGGGCATGCCTAAATTGTCTTTATTCTCCTAGAGGGGATTTGGGGACTTTTTTTTTTAAATTGACTATGGAGATCCACACTTTCTCCACCTTGGTTTAGACCAATATAGTATTAATTTCTCTTGTAAGCTGGTACTTTTCCCACAATCATCTCTATGCCCTCTCTTTTGTTACTTGACAAGTTGGCATTGTCGGATCAAATTCTCTTGCTTTTGAAGTAAAGAAAAATAATGAAAATATCCTGTTTTTCCAGCAGTAATCTTGAAATTTGTCATAAGAGACATTTCGTCATGACAGAGAAAAGGAAGTGCTTGTTCACACAGTGCATAGTTTCACACCCTTCGGCATTTCACAAATGAAAACCAGGACACATGTGGCCAAACAGTATCAAAGTGGGTTTAAGACAGCTGTAGTTATTATTGAGAAAGAACATAAACCTAGGAGAGGTTGCAGAAGTTGGCTTTTGCCTGAGCTGACTAGGCCCATTTCTGCACTATACTGTTACAGTGTTGTTATTCCATTTTCAATGTCCTGTGGAATCCTGGGGTTTGTAGTTTACTGAGGCCAAAGAGCTCTCTGGCTGAGAATTCTAAATGCCCCTCCCTAAACTGCAAATCCCAGAATTCCATTGGAAAGTGCGATAATAGCACCATAACACTGTAGTGCATCAATGGCCTAGGAAGCACGAGATTCTGCCCCTCTTCTCCTCTCCCCCACAATGAGTTGAGTGCAAACTACTTTTGACTTTGAACTCAGTTTGCAGCAGTTGACACCAAAGAGGGAAGGTGGGAGAAAAAGAAAGTACGACATTTTAAAAGCAGCTGAAAAAATAGGATGGCAGAAGATTAAGTGGTATTGTCCCTGGCAAACCAGGACAGTTGGATGGCATGTAGACTAACTATGATATTCATGTAACAAGCAAGAAGCATGTTGGCCTCACATTCTAGCATCTGATTGACTGCTGTGTGAACTAAAATGCTGGATTGATTTAGCAAGGCCACTCTTATATTCTTATCTATCATTGTCTAATTATAGAGAATCAATGAGAGAGATGTTGAACTAATTTCATTTCTTCACATCATAGGTAGAGATAATCATATAAACATTTTCTTTCATTTCTTAGGGTTTACTTGTGGCAACAATTTTCTGTTTCTTCAATGGAGAGGTAAGCATGCAAACATTAAACTTTGTTGTATGATGATGAACAGTAATGCTTTGTTCATAGTTAATAAAACAAGTAGTGATGGGTAATGTTCCTCCCAACCCACATCTGCTTGGCTTGGAAAACAGGCCATGTCATTTGCACCCCCAAAATGAAGAAATAACATATTGACATGTTCTGAGCCTATTTGGCTTCAGAAATTACCGTTGAGAAAACTATGTTTTCCCAAAGATCACTGTATTTATTTCTCCCCAGCACACTACAAGCACACTGGGGAGAGAACAGAGAGATCTCTCTCCTTCCTTCTTCCTTTGCCTGGAGCAACACCAACATAATTGCTGCCACAGACTATTAATATTTTTAAATGGAAGTGGACTTGGGAGATTGGTTGGGAAGAAAAGGACAAAAGGGCAAGGTAGAAGATATTCTTCTCCAGATGAAATTTTGATCCAGGTTGTAGAAAGGGCTTTATGAGACAAGTATTACAAGCCTCCAGTGCAAGTGTATAGGCTCAAACCTGTGGAATTCCACCAGCAAATGCTTGGAATGCTCTTGGTTAAAATTCTGTTTTAATCCCAACTAGAGTGGACCCACTGAATCCATTGTTGACTGGTGAGTCAACATATTGGTAAATCTAGTTGATTTGTTGGCTCTACTCTGGGGGTCCTCTTTTGTGTCCCACCAATGAGATCAATGCACTTTATGGGGATGTAGAAGACGGCTTTCTCAGCTCTCCCCTTGGAGACCCAGTTGGTTCTGCCAGTGATTTCCTTTAGGCACCAAGTAAAAACATGATAGTTCATCGAAGATTTTGGGCTTCATTGATTTCTCTCCAGTACTAATGTACATAGATTTAAACTATTCTAATATTTTAAATCTATTTTATCTCTTTAATGCTGTTTATATGTTTTTAACTTATTTAAATTATTTTCTTTGTTTTAAACTGTTTGTTTTAATTATGCACACACACAAGCTTTATTTTATGGTTCATAGACTTAGCATAATGAACATCTGACTTGTACAATATTAGATATAAGAAAGGTATACCTACCAAAAATAGGATAAAAATGCATAAAATAAATTAAAATTATAAACTATGTGGATTATTAGGTAAAATATAGATAAGTGTTCATTAATTCTGTCTCATTAACACAATGAAATTGGATTGATCTTATAGTACATTATTAGTGTCCTGACACAGTTTTGATACTGCTCTCTTTCTGATCTCAATAGCCAGTGACAGAAATTTGGCAACTGACAGGGTTATGTTCAGACAAATGTCCTCCAATAGTTTTTTTACATAAAATTTGTCCAAATGGCCCAGCATACAGAGATCTTTTTGAGATAGGGTGAGGTCAAAATATTTGATATAGGGTGAGGTCAAAATATCTCATCAGGACTAACAATAGGATTTAGGCCCTTGTGTATTTGTATCCCAAGAGCACACAAAAAATTACACACATGACTTGATGCAGAAACTTCACATCAGCAGCCCCTTGCAAAAGTGTTCATTTGTTCGTGCACCTTCCTTCATAGTTTAGGCAGTAGTTATTTATTTTTTTATTTTTTTATTTATCCATTCATCTATATATTTCTGCTCTGCTTCTCAATCTGAAGATTCCCAAGAAGCTACAATCTTCTTTAAAAAGTTTAAAAAAAAACCAACAACAACAACAAAACACTTCAGATATGCCAGAGAGAGCTGAGATCTGATTAAGAGAGGCCCATCCTGTCCTTATATATGTGGAAGTTGTTCAGCAATTATTTCAATCTTGGCTATAAAATACATTATGAAACTTGGGTTGATCTAAATGATCTTCTGGGATACCTTCTGACCTGTGATAGTAAAACAACAATACTGAAATGGTCAACTTGTTTGGCCAGACAGAGCCTGACAGATCTCTATTATTAAAGTAATTTTGTTGACAGCTCTTCATCGCTGTTCTTAACAGTGACTAAGGAAATGTCTGAAAAGTTGTTATTTCCCCCTGTGCTATGCCTGTAATCCAAGCAAAAGGTACAGCCTGTAGTTTTGAGGTAAGAGTCAGGACAAAGACAGAACTGAGCTGTGGCTCTGGAACATTTTATGATGCTGGTTGAATGAGATAGCAACTCCTGCGCCATGTTGAGCAACCCCAATCCTGGAAAACTTGATCTGGGGATAACTGCCTTTGGATAATATTTCATCTATAGCTTTCCACTGATGCCCAACTTGTATTTCTGTAAATGTAAATATTACAAAACTCCAGCAAGTCTCCAATAACCTCTTTCCAAAGTAAACCAGACCAGAATGCAGTGGTGTAGTTATGAGGGAGGGGTAGCTTAAGGCATTGCCCCCAACTTAAGTATTCTGTTCCACCTCAATGAAATTTTCCTTCTGTTCCCAAATTTCTAGCATTGAGGTAATTTAGAACTTTAGTTGAGCATTTAGAAATACCATAGAAATGCAAACACAAGAGTTCTATGTGTGGACAATTTTCAGTGTCTCACTCTCTGCAATGATACAGGTTTGGAGACTGAATGACATTTTCTTTGGGGGAACAAAATTCTTTTGGGGATGAGCAACAACCTCATTTTCTCCCCTCCCACTTTAGCTACATCCCCAGTAAGTACTCTACACCTAGAAATTCTCACCATTTGGAGAGTGGGGTGTGCAGAACAATCCTAAAATCATGCAAGAGAAAACCTATTTCTGTTTTTTATGGGTCTGAGCCATTATCCACAGACTTCTTGTCTCCTTGTCCTTTAAGGATGTAAAGGATACTCATAGATTTTTCTCATCCTCAACAAGAAAGGATGTTTCAACATATCAGAGCATCCCATCAAAAAAAAACCCAATTGTTATGAGATGTCCTAATAAAGATATTTTTAAATGAAAGAATTTATGCAAAAAAAAGTTTTGTGAAAAATTCATTTTGCAAAGCTAAACATTTTTGCACCAAAATCTGTATTTGTCCAAAAAAATGCATTTTGTAGATTACTATATTTGTGCAGAATGCACTGTCTTCTGTGCAAAAATGTATTCTGTCCTTTTTTGTTTTTGTTTTGCAAATATTTCCTCGGGGGAGGAAATAGGTCAAGCAACCTGCAAAACCTCTCCTTATCTTGTTTCCATGAAGTTTAGCAAGTCTTACAAAAAAAGTTGAAATAACTGGGTATGTTTTGACCAGTAATGATATATTCACCTTGTTCCCTTCATCAACTTGATTACTTGAGATGTTTCTCTTCTTCTATTCATATTATCGATTCAAGCAACAGTGGGCAACTTTGGTGGGACCAAGAACTACATTTTATTCCCCAGCACTCACCATGGGCCACATCCAGGAGAGGGGGAAAAAACCTCAAGTATTTTTTTTTAAATAGACAAAATGGAACTGTAAGTGATTTTGGTTCAGGGTTCAAGGTTGTGTGGGACACCAAACTTTCTAAAAAAACAACCAAAAACACCACCCCAAAGACTTCCAGAAGTAACCAAAAAAAAAAATTGATCCCTGTTCTTCTTCCTGGCACAGGGGCAGGTATAGACAGAAGGCTTCGGGGACTGAATATAACCTATAAACCACAGTTTGCCCACCTCTGCATCAGAGCGATGTTTAAGTATACATTCTTTATTCCTCAATCTGGAAACATTAAAGTGCGGTCAGCTTAGTAACATTTTCATCTCTCTACATATTGAACATTGCACTAAAGTCTCATAAAAACCTTAGCTCTTTTTTTTTCCTGGAAATGCCATGAATTGAGATTTTGATGTTTGATTTCTTGAGGTCAAGGCCAGGTTCCAGGAACCACAACATTCATATTCTGGTTTTACTAGGAACTCACTGTGTAGTGTTTGGAAGTCCTGCCCGTACTGGCTTCACTGGTACAAGTGTTGCTAGCTTTGCTGGAATCTGTGCCTGAGAAAAGGTTGACTGTACTTCTTCTTCGTGGTTTTATCAGGGAAATTCTGGTTTGGAACTGTCCAGAAGTAAATTCAGTTTCAGAACATATTTTTAAAGGGGGACAGGGAGGTGTCAGCATTGTCGCCTTTTCATGTGCATACATGTTAGTTACATAACAACAGAATGAAAGCCAGAGGTTTGAGTCAATGGTTCATGTATTCCAGTATTCTGTTTCACACAATGGTTATATAGATATTGCCAAGAAATTCACAGAGAGTGCATGAAGATAATAACTCCCACATGGTCCCAAAGTAAAGGACAAAATGGTGCCCCTCCCCATTCCATGGACAGAAGCTGCCTGGCATGGCAGGTGAAGCTTACTTCAATACTATCAATATTGCACCCTCCCCAAAAAATAACATTATAACTCATATCCACTGCTAGAATAGTATGTGCAAAATACACGTAGGTTAGAAATGGCCTATATTTCTGCCGCCTGTTGTCTAACATACCCATACTAGTCTGAAACTGATCTTGCTTTTGGATCAGTTTCAGAGGTCTGGTCACATCCCAACTATTGAGATCAATTAGGCTGGTAGGCCTAAGAGATAGGGCCTTACTAGCAGTGGCCCCATTAGCTGTGGGATTATGTTCTGGTGAAATAGACATGCCTCCCTCAGCAAAATAGTGAATACCAGTTTATTTCAAGTTTTTTTTCCTCCTAAACGTTATGTGATCCTATCGCTAGGATAGGTTTGAATAGTATTTTATGGCCCTGTGGCTTTAATGGTATTAAAATATTTTATGCTGGTCAATACTGCTATGATTCTACACTTTTTTATGGTTATTTTTGTAATAGATTTCGAAAAATTTGGTGTAAAACGACAAAGAATCTTGAGGCAACTTAAAGAGCAGCAAATGTATAACACCATAAGCTTTCGTGGACACTTCATTTAAAACTGCTACTCCTATGGAGATTGTTGTTTTTTAAAAAGAAATATTAGAGAATAACACAAACACAAACAATGCAAAACAATACAATACAATACAAAAAAGACATAAAAATATACTAAACATTACAGAAAACAAAAACTAACATTACATTTAACACTACAGATAATTAAAATTGGTTCCTGCCCTTGTTGTAGACAGCTCATTGTAATTAAACAGTTACACTTAACTATTAAATCTTTACTTTTAAACGATGATTAATATTTGTTGCTAATAATCTTTATAACCTTATCTAAATACCTGGAAAAAATAATTAATAAGAAAACAATTATAATCAGCTAAAATCACTCACTGACACAAATTTATTAACTGCAACAAGGTTAATTATATCAAGAAAAGGGAAAATGCAAGAAGATTTTCAAATAAAGGATTGGTATAAAGAAGTGTGGAAAATAGTGGTTAATGATAAGCTAACATGTCGAATTAAAGTCAAAAAAGGAATAATGAAAGGGAATGATTTTGAAGAAATGTGGAAGATATTTGTGGAAAAAGTCCTAATAAAAGAGGGAAGTGTCATACCTCCACAGGAAGAACTACAATTTTGAAAAGTAGAGTAAGCTGAAAGATAATTGGCTTGAGGGAAGGCTTTACACTTAGTGTAAGCCTTAGGCTTACATTTAAGGTTTCATTTAAGGTTATATTTAAGGTTACATTTAAAGTTAGGGCTAGTATTAATATGTTCAGTAATAGGATCATATTTAGCAACAGCAATAGGTTAAATATAGTTGAATAAGATAGAGTTAAGAATGTAACAAAAAATATATAAGCAATATGATATATAACATGTGGAATAAGTATATAATGATAAAGGATCCGGAAAGAAATAGCAATGTAAGCTACTTCGTTGTAATGTTTTCTTTTTCACTTTTATGGTAACCACGTGGTGTTATGTTTTGTTTTTTCTTAATTAATAAAAAAAATTAAAAATGAAAAGAAAATCACTCATTGACTTATTCTATACAATATGTTAGATTCAACTAATTTTAATCCAATTATAACAACATCAGAGGCTCATGTAGACTTAAATCCAATTAATGTAAATTTACTTGTCTTTGAATTGTAAACATAATAATCATATTTAACTAACTTCTATATTTTCTATGGAAATTGTTGTTATGATGTACAATTTTATTTTAACTCATTGATAGAAGTTGCCTTGGGAGAATCTTTGTCCTGAAAGGTCGCTTACAAATATTTTAAATAAAAAAATCATAAATATGTCTGAGAGTTACAAAGATCAGGGCAGCCTTTCAAAAGCTAACAAAAAAAGGACGACATACGTTGAAAACGTGGAGGCCCCATGCAGTGAAGGAGACAAGTTGTAATACAACATAAAATTCCCTATTCCTGTTATACGGAGGCACAGTTGCCTCTCAGTATGAGTCCTTTTGAAGAACCTGAAAAAAAAAATCTGGTTTCTTTTATCAACATTTCTCCAAGGGCTTCAGCCACCCCTTAAGTCCAGCACAACTCATAAGCTAAAGTTGGACCCTGATCTTCAACTGTTAGTTTCCTCCAGGAAAATTGTCCAGCTAGCTGTTGCCAGGTGCACAGAGATCAAAGTGATATTTCTTTTGAGGAGAAAACTACAACATGGCACAAAAAGGGGATTAACTGTAATGCAATAGAAGCTTGGTTTCCTTAGTGATTTATTGCTTATTGCTGGACCATTTTGCATGAAGGCAGATTCCAATGAAATTAATCTAAAACAAATGTTAAAAAACAGCATAATGTTCCACATCTGCATTTGGAGAAAGTGACACAACCTCATTTATTCTCAGATTTTCAATACCCACAAAAGCTTTGTCCAGAACACCAAGAATTTAGAGAAGTAGCCCAAACATTTCATGTCTTAATCAAGAAGAAAATATTTTTTTGTTTGGTCCTTGTTTTGGAAAGCCTGGAAGAGGCACCACTCAGGAAGTTAGACAGGAATGTTGCTGCGTCTCTCCCACAACAAATTTGTCACTTCCTCCAAACACAGCACTAACTCCAATGCTCCACCTAGTGATGAAATTATATAATGACATTGTCCACACAGATAATTTGTTGTTCTTGTTCTTGTGAAGCGCCTTCAAGTTGACTCTGACTTACAGCCACTCTATCCTAGAGTTGGTTGGCAATATTTACTCAAAAGAGGTTTGCCATGGCCTTCCTCCAAGGCTGGGACAGTGGCCCTTTCCGCACTAGACTGTTGTAGTGCTATTATTCCACTTTCAACATCCTGTGAAATCCTAGGGTTTGCAGTTCAGGGAGGGGCCTTTAGAATTCTCAGCAAGAGAGCTCTTTGGCATCAGTAAACTGCAAACCCCAGGATTCCATAGGATGTTGAAAGTGGAATAATAGCACTATAACATTTTAGTGCAGAAATGGCCAGTGTGGCTTGGCCAACGTTACCCAGTAAGTTTCCATGCCCAAGTGGGCATTTGAACCCTGATCTCCCAGAGTCCTGTTTCAATACTCAAGCCTCTTAACCACACTCATTCTTACATAGATAATTGCTACATAATAATTATACACATTGCCCATGAAAGAAAATGTAGAATGGCTGGCATTTTCCCCTTTTGGGTTACAGGAGAATGAAGGCCAATATGCCAATGCAAAAACTGTGTGTACATGTCCTATAGATGCATCCTTTGCTTCATCATTTTGCTTGTGTCAATGATTTATATAAGCAGTTCTTCATTATAATGACATTGCAAAGAAGATATTAACTTACTGAGATTTGGGGCAGAAAGGGGTACATATATTTCAAGCTCATAAGCACTATGTCTTGGCTTCCTTACTTGTAACAAGGTCAGAACTGGAAGGCAGAGGTGCTTCTAATAAAGTGCAGTGTTACTTCAGAAGGAAAGATATGTGCCCTAGGGGATGATAAAAGGAGAGAAAGGCTTCAGGCTTGTATGAGCTACAGTCTTTTCTTTTTTACTAGAACCTAAGGTTCAACAAATGGAGCGGGAGGTGAAACTGACTCAGAGATCGATCATATCCCTAAAATAACAAAATGGGGCCTTTGAGAACATGACAGAGCATAAGATTTATTTTCAGCACCAGAAGTGAACCCATAGTCTATTCAAACAAAACCCATACCCCATTTTCTTCCAATTTAATTTCCTTTTAGCAACCTTGTTTGAAGGGGGACGGGCTTTGTGTTGTTGTTACTGCTAAACAATCTGAGGTCAGTTGCAGTTCACAAAGACATCAACCTGTTCTGCCTTCTATCCACTCACAGCTTACATGTTTAGACTTTTTTTTTTTAGTTTTTATCATTTTACTGAGTTTTAAATAAATGAAAATATATACAGTATAATACTGGATCAAGATTTGTTCAAAAATAGATTGCAGCTTAGGTTAAGCCATCAATGAAACCAGTTTGAAGGGTGCACCAGTTTGGTTGAAGTCATAGCTGCACTTAACTGGGAAGAAAATTCCATCAATTCACTGGGACTTACACCTCAGTAAATTGGATGGGATCCAGCATGAGCCCAAGGGGTCAGAGAGTTTGGTTACGGACTTCTCCAGCTTGAACCAGATTGCAAATTGCCTTTTTGGGGATTTCAGACCAACAACAGATATCATGACGTTAGGGCAGCACATAAATCTCATTTTGCTGCTTGAGGATGGGCAGAAGCAGGAAACCAGTCTCTGTTTCCCTCCCTCCAAAATGGGGTAGCTTCCTGGGAGCAGGTCACCCTCGCAGGGTGTTCCAAAACAGTGGCATGTGTATCATATGTACAGACTTTAAAAAACCTTCTGTGTTTTAAGATTAGAGATGCAAGTAGGAGTCTCCTGCCTCTGTTAATTAAAACACATTTGTGCAACTATACCATGCTTTCCTTCTTAATGAATTTTCTGTGAAATGAAAAAGGGTGTAAAATGATGTAAGGCCTCACACCCACCCCTTATTAAAATTCTGTGAGCGGTGCTTAGCAGTTATACAGTAAAATCCTCATCCAGTAGCAGCCTCTTGTCTGGTTGTTTAGAGAAAAGAGCGGAAGTGGTGTCGTGGAACAGCTAAAAGAGTGAACTCAGCTGTGGTATAATATGTCCCTAGTTCAACAGGTTCACCTCCTTTGTTTATCTCTTCATCTGAATTTGTGAACCTGACCTTCCATTCTGACCATCCAAGGAATTACCTTAATCATGCTTATCATAAGATGTGGACTGGCCTCCTGTTGATCTATGATAGCATAAGTCCAAATTACACCATCATAAGGCACTTTTTCATTCATTTTGAGGCTGAAGTTTTGTTCTGACAACGCAAAGAACAAAATCCCCTCCTCAAACCACCTTTTTAGTATGGAAGCCCCCCCCCAAACCTGGCACATTTCCATATCAGTGGAAAGTTGTGGGGGAGCAGCTGAGATGCCTTTAGTAAGCAACATAGTGTAGTGGTTTGAGCATTGGACTACAATTCTGGGGGCCAGAGTCTGAATCCCCACTTTTCCATGAAAACCAACTGGGTGATCTTGGGCAAGTCATACTCTCTCACCCTCAGAGGAAGGTAAAGGCAAACCCTCTCTGAACAAACCTTGCAAGAAACCCTTTGTGATAGGGTCGCCATAAGTCAGGAATGATTTGAAGGCACATGACAATTTTCCTTTAGCTGGATGCACAGCAATAAACTTATCCATAGGGACTACCTGAAGGACACCTTGGAGGTCCCTGAGCATGCCTGTCACAGTGTGTGCATCTAAGGGAAAATAGCTGGATAAAGCTCTGCTGATCCCTCTACTCTCCACCATGTTGGGTGGGGTGGGGTGGCTACCACATTAATACAATAATGCACTTGTGACATTAATACTAGGTGAGTGTACCCTTCTCTACGCACTGCTCCTCAGACCACAGGGACCACATGCCTTTTTTTTTTCACTCAGTTCCAGTCTGCAGAATCTGGTCAACAAAACCGAATAGCTGTTGGGTACCTTCAGTACCAGAGAAGCATACTTGAATAAAGCAAGAAAAAAAGGTGTTAATTTAGAAATGTATACTGAGTTCACTGGGACTTAGCCTAAGTAATAGGTATGGAAATACAACCAAAGAAAATATTTTGAAGAAAATAATGGAAAGTCAATGAGCCCATAGTATGCCTTTATATTTTTGCTTTGGATCACAACCCACAATACATGTCCACATTCATGCTTTCTTTAGTAACAGTAAAAGATTCATGCCTTCTAAATGGAGAAAAGAGTTACACCTTTTAAAATTAAATAAAATGTGAAAAAGGAAATTAGGATCTATTTCATATTCATCAGTTTATGTTCTTCATATTTCTCATATATCATTTTCTACTCTACTTGCATGTGGTTGGAATCAGAATATATTTTCAAAAACATTGTACAATGTTATGTAGTTATCACAAAAATGATAACTACATAACAATGTTAATGCTGTTATAGGGAAGTAATGAAGAAAAAAAGTTGGATAGATTTCCATGTTACTAGCAGCAAAGTTGATGTATTGTGTTTCCTTTCATTTTAATTTTCAGGTCAGGCGTATTTCATTTCACTTCATTTTTTTCAGTCCCAGAGTTGCCTGCAGTAATCTTTGTAAATATGTTCATTTTGCATTGTGGACATTATTTTTACCTTGTGGCCGGCTACCTACAATAGCCTTCCCCAACCTCAGACTCTCCAGATGTGCTGGGCTACAGTGCCCAGTGTCCCTAGAGAGCCACTTACTGTGGTGATTGCAGATTATGGAGAATGTAGTGCCACACATCTCAAGAGTGCTAGGGTGGGGGCCCCCTGATCTGCATCTTTTAATGTTTGCCTAGTCTTTTGCTGGACTACAGTAATTTAACATAGAGCCATTTTTAGTTAGCACCCATCTACCCACACTGAAGTCTCTGTTGTATGCTGTCTATAGAGTCTGTGCTGCTGACTCTGCACCAAGTCAGTGTCTCTATCAACAAGTTAGTCATCTAGTATTCTTCTGCTAGGCATCATTTTACTATAGAAAGAGGAAATTAAAATCAATAACTTGTTGAGAGACTCGTATCTGCTCTAATTACATTGGAAAAATGTAACTTTTAGTAGATCTAGATCCATATTTAAGAGGATCATGAACAAAGTAGCTTTGGAATGCTACCTCCTACATGAATGACACCTGTCCCAAGGTTCATATAAGAGGGTGGGTTATCCTATATCATGGCACACCTCTGGGGTCTTTCATTTTCTTTATGTTCCTCCTATTTATTTTCAGTGTTTATGATCCAATTACAGAAGTTATCTGAGTGGATTACCAGTAAATAACAATAATGCAATAACTGTGAGGAATAGCAAACCTTCTCTGAGAGGCAACCTAGTGATGACATTACTTTTTCCCACAGTTCATTGGACCAACATGTCTTCCACTGTAATGGGGCTGACTGCCTCAAAAATATGGGTAGCTGCTAGAGCAAGGGTAGGCAATTTCAGCATCTCTGGAGCCAGTTCCCACCAGCAGCAACTATGAATCATTCCTGTCCTGCCAAAATTCAGCAGCAAAGCAGACAAAGCTAATTTTTAAAAAGAAAGTGTTTAAATTGCTTTTAGGAGTTTGTCACTGGGTTTTGGTGGCATGGTCTTGGTGATCTTGAGGCTATAAAAATAGACTCGATAGCCACACAGAAACCTGTGCCCCATGTGTTGCTCCCTCCTGTGCTAGAGTGATAGCCTTCCACAACAGAACTAGAACAGATCAGTGTTTATCCACTGGGGTCCATTTACATTTCTTTGCCTCCTGTAGTAGTAGTGGCAGTTGCTGTTGCTGTTGTGTGGCTTCAAGTCATTTCCAACCTATGGCTCCCCTATGGCAAAGCTGTCATGAGGCTTTCTTGGCAAGGGGGGGTTTGTCATTGCCCTCTTCTTAGGATGAGAGGGTATGACTTGTCCAAGGTCAGTCAGTGGATTTCCATGGCTGAATGGGAATCTGAACCCTGGTCTCCTAGAGACCTAGTCCAACATTAAAACCCTTATACCATGCTGGTTTGGGCTCCTACCCACCATATTAAGCCTGTCAAGATTCCAACATCACCTTTTTGTAGTTACAAACCCCAGCCAAAAATGTCTACCATTCTAAGTGAGTTTTTGAAGGATGGGATTTATTAACCACTAGCATCATATACCCAGCATTGCCCGGGATTTTATTTTCTCATAGATAATACTTGCTAGAAATACCTTAGGAACTACCTTACCTTACCTTAGGGATTAGATGTAGTTGAAATACACAGATTTGAGATCATAATTCCCCAAATTGCCTTGTCCAGTACCTGTAACTTTTTCCCATATTCCCCAATCCAGTCTGCATTCAGAGTTATTAATATACAGAGGTTGGCTTCCTGAGGGAATACACTGCCCTCCTTGCTGATAGGCCTCGTCTCCACAGCAACCGGCTTGAGCTCTCTAGCTGAACTGCCAACCCCAGGATTCCATAGAATCTTCACAGCCAGCCAATCATATGAGGTCTTCGCCTGCCTGACACAGACAAACAGGCAAATTCACTCACAAACTGTGACTTTATATATAGCAGATTTGGTTGGAATTGGCAATGCCAAACCTTCTCTTATGCTAGTCTGAACTCTAATATCTTATGCCTGCAGGTCCAAGGTGCTTTGAAGAGGCAGTGGATGCAGTACAAAACCCAGTGGGGCCAAAGGCGCCGAGAACATTGTTCTACGCGATCTACGTCCTACACAGCAACATCTATCACAGAGGTTCCAATTTACCTGTACCACCATGATTCCAACAGTGAACAGTTTAATGGAAAGTATATAGATGACTCCGAACTGGTTGCCTTAAAATCAGGAGAGACGTCTGCTTAGCTTTCAAACATCAGGCACTGCTTTCTGTTTGTGCAAAAAGAAGAGAAGAAGAAGCTGTTAAAGCTGCTGCGAGAAGGGGCTTGGTCAGGTGACAGGACGCATCATATGCAAACTACAGAAACTTAGCTTTCTGGTAGCAACAGTTCAGAGAGTGTCTGACAGAGATAGAAAAGTGGTCACTGGCTCCAACTGTCAAATGCTGCACTAAGAGCCAAAAAGGACCAAAGCTGGAGTTACCCAGTGAGAAGCATGGGATTTCATCTGTTCCCAACCTTGGTCACATGGAATGAGGATGCAGTAGTAGAAGAAAAAAACTTCCCTTAGATGTCCCACTGGCAGATGCCATTGTTTCTACAAATGGATTTTGGTTACTGAAACTGACTAAAGATAGGAGATGATCCATGGCTATTTCATTAGATACTTTCCTTTTACACTAGACTTCAGAACCATAAATATGAGTTATTTGTCAATGTCTTGGAAAGCTTTTATTCTTTGAATATCGGTCAGCTCAAATGCTTTCTTGAGATTTTTTTTTTCTTTGCACTTAGAGCAAACAATAAAAAAATCATTCCATTGTATTTAAACTCTCACTATCTCAAGAGGATGTTATTCAGTATTATTCTGATAATCCAGCACAGGACAGAATTGAAGGTAAATTATTTATTGTGTCACAAACTTTCAAAAAGAATGGATTAAGCATAAGCTAAGAAACACAGTGTTCTGTCAGAAAGTCTGATGAGAGGACCAAGAAGCTGTACTGGATGCTTGATATTAATCATATATAGGGAAAATATCAGCCATATTTTTCAGCCCAGCAATCAGACATATGGAACATTTTTTTCTATACAAATAAACTGTGAAATGTACTTGGATTTTTTTTCCTGTATGATCTTACATATCTCAGCTTCTAAATATTCAGCATATAGAGGCATGCTTCAGTTAATACAATAGATATGCTCCTGGGCATTACTTCCTTAACAGGAAATTTGGTACAGGACATGGAAATAGCATAGACGGAGTAGGATTAGGCTCCAGGGACCTAATGGAAAAAATAGGATTAACTTCCCGGGATGCCTTTGTTTTCTTTCACTAGCCTCTACTTTCCTGATGATTTAAATTTTGATAGCCAGTCATACAGATCAATGTGTCTTTAATATGCTGGGGGACTCTAGAGAGACAGGCTTCTCTGCTTTCCCTTTTCTATCTGTTTTCCTGTTTGCACATGCTTAGTAAGACATTCTGGAGACAATTGCTGTTTACCTTGCCTGTTGTAGGCAAGAACACATGGCTGCAGTCAGATCCACTAGAGTAGAATGCTGCTCTTTTTCAGGTTATGCTTTATTGCATTAGTTGCTGCAAACAAACTGCTGCAAACCAGCATCAAAATCTGTTTCTTCGGACCTCCTTCATCATCCTCCCAATTCTAATGCTGCTAAAAAAAGGCCTTCAAGTTAGATAGAGGAAAAGGAAAACAGGCTGGGGGGGCATAAAAAGACTTGGTAAAAGGAACTTCTTTGTCAGAGACTTTGTTAACTGAGGTATGCTTGTATTTTGCCAACAGTCTTAATTCTTGTGGATAAAGAATCCAAAGTGTCTACTAAGTATGCTTTACCATTTGTTGCTGCCATGTGCCTTCAATTCATTTGTGACTTGTGGCGCCCTAAGGAGAGGTTTCCTCGGCAGAATTTGTTCAGAGGGTGTGTGTCCTGGCCTTCTTTTGAGGCTGAGAATGTGTGCCTAAGTCACTCAGTAGGTTTCCACAGCCAAGTAGGGATTCGAACCCTGATCTCCCAGTGTCCTAGTCCAACACTCAAACCACCTCACAACACTGGCTCTCATGTCTTACCATTAGACACACTCAAATATACACACTTCAAATAGCATCCATGAACCATGTAGGAGGGAGTAATGTCCTATTTTGTCCAATTTCTCTTCCAGAGAAGGGCAGGGTAGGTCAAGCATTTTTGCGTAAAATAGAATCATCACCTACAGTACTCGTGTGCTTCCATACTCATGTCAGTGAAATTTTGTTGAACACAGAAAAATGATTTTCATGCAACTGTATTCAATTACCAAAGCCCCTTTCACACTAGACAATTATATAATTTGAGGTCACAGTTCCTGCTCAGAACCTGCCCTGAAGAGCAGAGATATTAAAATACTGCTTTTCTTTGCCTAGTGGAAAGAGAAAAGAAGATGATGAATGCAATTACTGGGTTCCCATTCAGGAAAGGCACTGACTAGGATCTTGGCTTCAGAACTGGAAGCCATGGGAAGAAGAGAGGGAGCTGATATTTTGATGTAGGACTTTCCTCCAGGCCAAGGCTGGAGATAGTCATCAGCAACTGCCACTCTGTGTCACGCTCTAGATCTCAGTTTGGTTGGCGTGACGGTGGAGGAGCAGTAGCAGCCACCACCATGATGGCTGCTTGTGCAAAGTTTGGCTGCAAATTCAGCCATGCGATTTCCCTGAATGCAAACCTGGTGGCTGAGGCTTACCACTACCTCTGCTACTGACCTCTGCTATTTTATATATAGGATTGTTTTCATTGTGGACCTTCAAGTCTTTTCCGCTTTACAGCAACCCTAAGGTGAACCTTCATGAGGTTTTCTGGAGCTAGGAGTGTGTGATGTGCTCAAGGTTACCCAGTGAGTTTTCATGGCTGAGCTGGGGATCCAACCTTGGCTTCCAGGGTTATAATCCAATGCTCAAACCGCTGTGCCATACTGGCTGTCTTATATATAGGTATCTGTGCTGTATTTCAAAATCAAATTCAAAATTAATTTAAAAAAAAATCCAAAATACAGAACACTTCTAGTCTCAAGCACTTCAGATAAGGGATACTCAACCTGTACTTTTTTAATTTACCTGTACAAAATTGTTCACACAGTTTATTATATCCATGGAAGTTCTCGATATCATCTTATTTTTTTCCAGTGAAATGATATTCTCTTTGGAATGATTGTCTAGACTCCTGGTGGTGACATACACTGAATGTAAGAGGGGCATGCCAATGTTGACTTCTGAGATGTTGAGGAACATACAATACACACACAAGCACACTGACGGGAGCTTCTGAGCACCACAGTGTGCTCCCACAATCACTTACTGGGCAGAAGAGAGTTGATAGGGCAGATTGTGGGCACCTAGGTAGCATCTGATTGCAGTGCTGAAGTCAGGAAAAAAGAATAGCCACTGACCTCCAACATGTACCCACTGCAGATCTGGGAATATACCAGCTGCTCTCTACTCTCAGCTGCTAAACTGCAACTAGATCTTGCCCATGCATCTCCACCCTTCCTTGAATGCTGAACAGCTATGAAGACCAGCTCTGGTGCTTGGAAGCTGCCTTCCACTGGGGATAAGGGAAAGCCAATGCAGAATTGGAACTGTCCCTATCAGGTCATTCTACTGATTGCACAATATTTCTATTACAAAGGTACTTATAATGACTTGGCACATAGTATATATATTCGGTACAACAAAAAGTCATTTCTGAAGACTTCCATGTACAAAACTGTGCCAGGCCCAGTCTTTGTCATGCAGGCCTTCTGATTCTAGATGCACTTTTTGCAATCTATAGATTAAGATCAAATACCAGTACATCTTTCATCATTTGCCTAACTGTTGAAGCATGATGTGAAGAGTGTGATAAACTTCAACCGAAAAATAGTAAGACTTAATGTCAAAGAAGCTTTCCACAGAATAAAATATCCATAGATGGTACATGCAGGTCCAACTAAGTATGTTTAGAGAAAGATTCAACTGAACTTTGAACCTTGTTGCAGAATGAGAATAGCTGTTTCAGTGCTACTGAGTTAGACATCATAGTACACTATTATATGTTGCTTTGATTCATGTGATAACTTACGGCACAGTCATACACATGTCTGTTGAGCAGTAAGCCATGCTGGCTTCAATACGGTGTTTTCTCTGGCAGACGGATATTATATTATATTCCACCCCTAAAGAAGTTCAGCTTATCTCCGCAACAGCTACCTGCATACCCAGAGAAACTTATCCAGAGGTGTGGCAGGCAGCTTCTGATGTGGGACAGAGTTTGCAGAGGTACAGCTGCTTAAGCAAAAATGGATGCAAAATCTCTTGAGCCAAAGTTTTCTGATAAGCAAAAATGAATAAAATTTAAACAGGAGCTGACTTCAGACCTCTTGTTTACCAAGGCTAGACAGAGATCAAAAACTTGATCTCTGTATGTATTGTCATGTATTGGTGAAAATATTAAAGTATTTGACTGTCAGTCTCTCCATTGTATGCTCACACATTATAATTAAACTAGCTTGACTGAAACTCTTCAGAATTGATCCATTCTCTTTATTATCACTATTAGTGCATTGACCATGCCATTCAATTAAAATTCAGTCCATTTGAAAGTCTTGCACTTTTAGTTAAAAGGAATGTAACACAGTTGGGATGAGCTACACATGAGGAGCCATTAATGCTATTTTTAATTAAGGTTGTGCCCCGCCCTTGAGAAACTGCAGTTTTATAGCACAAAACTGCATATACACATTGTATTCTAGTGGACAGAAAAAATAAACACACTCTGTCTTGCCAAAGATGTATTATTTTTGTGTGAAACTCAGCATATTAAATTTTTTTGGGGGGGTAATACCTTTTCTTCAAAGAAAAATTATATATAATAGTTTGTTGGATTTCTGTGAACATACACTGTTGGTGCTATTATTCCACTTTCAACCCAGTTCTCCAACCCAGAGAAGTGCTAGCAGAAAGCAGAAAGCATGAGAAAACCTAAGTTTGTCACACCAGAGAGATCTTCCTAGTTCTGATTGCTCTAAAGGAACCATAATATATAACACCAATTATATATATCAGTTTGAATGCTTTGTGGAAATCACCAGTAATGTGGAAATCTGACAACAGTTAGCACAACTGAGTGGCCCTACTCGAATTATCTGATCTGAAGCACATAAGAATGAACTCCTCCCTTTGTGTGAACCTAGATTAAAACTGGAATCATCTAAGTGGTAGCTTCCTGTTTAAATTTAAAACAGTAAGACTCATTTAAATAGATTAAAATCATATTATACAATTAATCAGTTAAAATAAAAGAGTTTAAAACCAAGCACATATGCTTTGAATGAGATTAATTAGGCCCCTAAGGCTTTACGAAAATGCCATACTTTTACTTGGTGCTGGACAGACACAAGCGTATCACCAACTGGGCCTTTATTCTGCAACTAGGTGTAACAGCAAAGGGTGCTCTCTCTCCACTTGTCAGACGCAGACAGAGGCCCCACCTGCAGAAGCCTTTCCTCTGGAATTCTGGGGTTTGTAGTTCACTGAGGTCAAAGAGCTGTCTGGCTGAGAATTTTAAATGCCCCTCTCTAAACTGCAAACCCCAGGATTCCATAGGATGTTGAAACTGGAATAATAGCACCAACAGTGTAGTGCAGAAAAGCCCGAAGTCTTCAGGCATGCATGTGTAGAAAGAGGTGTTCCTTCAGTCATCCAGGTCCTAAGCTATTGTATCCAATGCCCAGTGCCAGCCGTTCAGCAGAATGGGGCAACTGCCTCAGCAGTCATACCCTCCATCTGTCCCAATTTGGTAGGGATGGTCCCTAGTAATCCTTTGTCCCACTTTTTCATTTGCTTTTAAAATGTCCCGGTGCCATGCATCCCTCCTCCTCCCACTTTCCCCTTTTGTCCAAAGCTTACTTCAATTGCTGCAAACTGATTGCAAAAGCAGTTTGCACTCAACTCAGCAGAGGAGGAGAGGAGGCGACAGAGTCCTACCCTTCTCCGTAGATTCAGACAAAAGCAAACAGCTGCAGTCGCCCCTTATGTGTTTTTCTTTGTTAATAACCATTGCCATCTTGCCACATTGTGATTTTGCTTGACCATATGTGTCCCTGTTTTCATTTAGGAAATGCCAGAACCAAACTGTACGAGCCATTAAATGCCAAGGAATGCAGAACAGTGGGAAGGTCTCGGGGAATAGGCTTGAGTGTACCACACAGCCTGCCACACACCCCTTAACCCAGCTTGCTAAATTGAGGCTCAGCCATCTTGGATTAAGATTCAGCTGGCAGCCTAGCCAGCCTGAGTCTGTTAGATGAGGTGGGAATGCAACTTGCCCTTTACCTCAGGCACCACCACATCTTGTGATGGTTCTGCCAGCTGCACAGACATAGCTGCCTTAAGAGAAAATAGGCAGAGAGAAAATGTGGTCATTTTCATTAAAAATGAAGAGCTGGCACTCAGTGAGTTTGCCAATGCATTTCCCTGAGCAGCTCTGTGTAGATTGCTTAACTTGTGATGGTGATTGTTTCAGACAAAGGTACCGATGTTTAACAGCTTTGCCAGCTCTGATCACAGTTGATTACGATCAATGGCTCCACCAACAGTGTTCTCTTTTTCCTGGCACCTAATCCAGAGCTTCCTTAAAAACTGACAGAGCTGAAGATACTTCTGACTCTGAGGAAAAGAACACATCTTCCAACCACAAGTAGGATGATAATCAGATTTAAAAAACAAAACAAAAAACAGCACCACAGCTTGTAAGGGATATAACAAAAAGGATATGACTTCAAAGTAATATTCTGTATGTATTAATATTACCTGTCGTTTGCTTAAGTATTGTCATTCAGTATTGAGAGCCAGTGCAGTGTACCAGCTTGAGTGCTGGTCTATGACCCTGGAGATCAGGGTTCAGTTCCCTGCTCAGCCATGGAAACCCACTGGGTGACCTTGGGTGCATCACACTCTCTCAGCCCCAGAAAACACTGTGATAGGTTTGCCTTAGGATCCCTGTAAGTCAGAAATGACTTGAAGGCACAGAACAACCATTCAACATTAGGATATATCCACAGTGCATACCCTCTAACGTTCCACAGATGAAAACGGGGACAATACAGTGAAGCAATACCAGAGTGTCAGCAAGATCGGAAGTTATTAATGAGGAAGAACACACAGGCTAAGAGAGGCTACAGTGGTTTGCTTTTGCCTGAGTCTACAGGGAACGAAAGTTTAGGCCCCTTCCTTTCCTCTTCCCCTCACTGAATTAATTAACTGCAAACTATTTTTGCACTGTGAACTCAGGCTGGACCAATGGAAATAAGACAAAGACAAAGAAAGAAAATAGGAGGAAGAGAAAGAAGTTGGCATATTTTAAAAACAGCTGAAAGTGTTGGGATCACTGAGAAGTAATTGGGACTATGCCTGTCAAATCAGGACAGTTGGAAAGTATGGTACTGTGAGGAAATGTCCATTGTATTTGTTTTATTCTGTCTGCACTCAGGTTCTGAACAATTATTCCCAGAAAATTCACTGATGCAGCACAAAACCCTTTGGACCTATTCCTGTACCTTGTTTATGATACATTGCCAATGGTTCTTTTAAATCCTTCTCTCACTCCCACCGACATCTGCCCCATCTCTCTGTTATAAGCAACCCCTTTTTTTGTCTTACAAAAGCTGAATTCAGAGGAAATGTTCTTGGACGTATAAGGAATCCATGAGCAGTGCACGTAGAAATGGTTACAAAAGTTTTGTGATGGACATCCCAGTCCTCTTAGTTCAATCACATCTATCCTTTTATTGTCAAAAGCTATCAGGTGAAATGAAAGTAGAAACAACATAGACCGCCTATTGCCAGTGGGAGTAGGAATTTCTATGTAATAATCAGAAATGATGAGGCAACCAGCAATATGGCAGAACTGCATATTCCAGCAATTTTCCATTCTTTAACAAATACATTTCTCAAGGCTGAAACACAGTAAGAGGCAATTCATTACTAATTTCATTTTCACATGTCATTCACATGCCATTTTGAAGGCACTGGAAACTTTTAGCTCGGTTAACTGCTTCAGAGAAGTAGATGAATGGGTTTTGAGGTGGGTTTCAATCTACTGTGAGAAAATCTTTTCTAGCATTTACAATCAGGATACTAATTAGAAAATTTGTCTAAATTTGTCTTGAATTCTTCCTTTCTCTCTCTCTCTCTCTATATATATATATTAGTTCCATATCATATATCAAAAACAAGATGCTGTCTTGATGCTCAATTACAGAATAAGTATTTACTGTTTCCTTTCAGTTGTTGGAACCTGCTGGTTTTTAGATATTACTTCCTGAAAAAGTCATACTTCCAGTGTTGTGCTCTGCTCAAATAGTTCCCTGTATCTTTCAACAATACTAGACCTCACACTATTAGCTTAAAGTCTCCACTTTCATTCATATGTGTGTGCTAGGAGTATTTAAAGGGAATTTCAGTATTCTTAAATCATTCTAACTATGGAGCTCTTCTAGAGTTGGGGCCTAAAGAAGCTAGAGGTTTCACAGTGCAGCTTCTTGCAGTTTGATGGTTTTTGTCACATCTGTGTCCACTCTTTACCTTCTTCCTGAGGGCCATCTGTAGTGATTTTTCAGATCTGTACTATAAGTATATAATTGCTTTAGGTCCAGTGAGAGTGATGCTTTAGTCAGACCCTAATTGGAATACTGGTTCCAGTTCGGGGCACCACAGTTCAGGAAGGGTATTGACAAGCTGGACCGTGTTCACAGAAGGAGAACCAAAATGGTAGAAGGTCTGGAAACCATGTCCTATAAGAAGCTTAGGGAGCTGAGAATGTTTAGCCTGGAGAAGAGAAGGTTTAGAAGTGACATGATCGCTATGTTTAAATATTTGAAAGGATGTCATATGGAGGATGGAACAAGATTGTTTTCTGCTTCTCCAGAAACTAGGACATGGAACAATGGCTTCAAACTTCAGGAAAAGAGATTCCATCTAAGCATTAGGAAGACCTTCCAATGCATTCCAACACTGGAATGCGCTGCCTCGGGCTATAGTAGAGCCTCCTTCTTTGGAGGTTTTTAAACAGAGGTTGGATGGCCATCTGTCAGGAATGGTTTGGTAGTGTATTTCTGCATGGCAGAGGATTGGACTCAATGATGCTCACGGGCTCTTCCAGCTCTATGATTCTATGATCCATATGCAGCAGAGGCCTACCATAAGTAGAGCTTTTACCTAGCTGAGATTCTATATGGCACAGCATGTGTACATTATGTAACCATTCTCTGTTTGGCTATGGAGACATAGCCAGCTGCTTCTCTTATCCCTCCCCCCCCCGCCTTCAGCCACAGAATTACCATGGTGAATAGCAGTGGCACAATGCTAAGTCCAGGGGGTTTTGGTCATTGCAGCCAATGGAAAAGAATATCAAACTGGCAATAAGACATATGCAGTAAGTCATAAGTGGGCTTAGGGTTTACACTTGTGTATGCCACTAACAGGACACCAGTTCCTGAGGGTTACTGACTCTTTGAAACTCCCATGTCAACACAGGACATTCTCTTAACTGAGAAAATAAGCCTATAGCATTGTACCCCAATCCAAAATGAAGATACTAGTGTTTTAGTTTAATAAGGGCAATTATTTTAACATTAGTTGTTAGAGGACCTGTGCTAAGGTGAGTTTTTTTAATCTATTTCCTACCCCTGCAGTAGAAGTACCTCTTGATATAGGGCAGCAGGCACCTCCTGTTTCTATTTCAATTTCATGCCTCCTCATGGCCCACACATACAGTATGTCCAGAGGGAGAGTGGCCCATGTTATCGCCACCACCTCATGGCTTTGCATGAGTGACCTGAGCAGATCCCAGGAAGAAGTCCTTTCCCTATTCCATGGGGCCTCATGGCCTTGAAGGACAGGTCTGAGGAAGCTCCCTTCATCATCTTGTGATGCTTCAAGGTTCACAGCAAGATTCTTTCTTTTTCTGTTACCATCTTGGTTCCAGTGCATCTACTACTAAGCCTGTTTATCCAGTTGGACAGGGCATATTATTGAGTATCCCCCTATGAATTGCTGCAGCTCAATACTGAGCAGGAAAGACAAACAAACAAATGCATCCCATCCAAAATTTCTCAAATGAAAATCAGGATGCATGCGGCCAGGCAAGAGTAGTCAAGATGGCAAAACTTATTAATCAGCAAAAACCGACAAACGAGGAGAGCATGCAGCAGTATGTATTTACCTGAGACCACTGAGAAGGGCAACATTCCATCCCCTCCTCTAGTTTCTCCCTTGCTGAGTTGATAGAGCGCAAACTACTTCTGCGCTTTGAGCTCAGTTTGCAGCAACTGAAGTAAGCTGAGGACAAGAGGAGGAGAAAGAATTGGATATTTTAAAAGCAATTTTAAAAAGTAAGATAACAGATTAATCAGGATTATCCCTGCCAAATTGGAACAGCTGGAGGATATGAAAATGGTGCCATAGACAAATCTTCCTAGAGCCTCCCAGATGACATGGTCACTGGGCATTTTCATTGGCAGGTGCTGAGTTGTAGTCCAAAAAGTAATGTTTCCAAGCTTTGTTTGAAATCTGATTTTGATCCACTTTCCCTTATTCTTTCTGTTTAAAAAGTGTTCTCATAATCAGGTATTTAATATTAGAAGACTTAGTTGTCTCTGACATTGTAATTAATTGCAATCAAAACTGCAATCAGTGAATGAACTTAATCATGCAGCCAAATCAAGCTGGATTACTTATCCTACGCATCCCAGGGCTAAAAAAAAAAATTTCCCTGATAACCAATAACTATGCTTTCATTCGTGGGCACACTGGAACGATGGATACTTATTTTAGACTTTCTAATGATACTGGCTAAGTAAGATAAATAGATGAATTGCCTTGAAGTTTCTGGCAGTTAAATAAGTGGCTGCCATTCTCTGTAATGAAGTCAGGTGTATTGTAAAGCATGCGTATCCCACTTCCAAGTTCTGAAAAACTCCAGGGACTCCACTGTTCATGTAATCGTTCGCAACTGCTCTTCCACACTTGCCTATTTAAAGTGTTTTTTAAAAGTTTTCTTTTGCAAGCCACCTTGGAGATTTATGGCTGAAACACAGGGCAAAATTGTTTTAATGATAAAAGAAATGACATCAGATGTAGGTCAGACCATTTTCCTCCAATATCATTAAGAGAGTTTGCAATCATTACAGAGTCCTCTTAACGTCTTGACACTCAGCAGCACGTGTCAATGGGAAACTGCTCTGAAAAGTGGAAATCAGATCACATTAAATATGGGTGGCATCTGCCTGCAGCACTCAGAATTGGCAAAAGCAATTATTATTTTCATGCCATATGATGTATACGGATGATGGACTCTGCATTTGGCAACATGAGTCCTCAAAGGAATCTCTTTTGTTAGATCTCTGTACAGACTTGGCAACACTGGCCCTTCATTATCTCCAGTCCTGCACAAGGAATCAGCCTGCTATTCTTCTACCTAAGACGTATATTTGCAACATGCAAGACCTGGTGCCACCACTAATTCCCCATCTGTTCCTCCTCATTGAATCCAGATTGAATCCCATATAGAGAACATGCAGTGAACTCAGTGAGACTTCAGTCAGTCAAGACTATATCTGGATTCAAGCCACCAATAGCAGTTCGTAAATATTGGCTTTTGTCACAGTCCTTTTGGTTGCAGGTAAGCCAAGGCATGGATAATAAACCTCCGTACACATTCTCCACAGCTCCACATAATGAACCACAAATATGTATTTCATTATTTTATTGTGGATTTTATAAAGCTATGGTTGAAGAGTTATATGAGGCCACTCCTCATTCCCTTTCATGGCTACTATTACTTGGGCAATGCTTCATGCATGGAATGGAAGGGAAGGATTGAAGTGTTTCATCTGAGCTCTGTTGGAAACTACAGTGCTTACAGCTATGCTTAGGGAAGAAGCAAAAGATTGTTTAAATTTGTTTTAATTGAACAACCATATTACACAGTAACCAGAATAGCTATGAAATATGATGATGCATAAGAAAAATCTTTCCCAACCTGATGTGTCAGAATACCTGTCATATCATCTCCATCTGGCATGGTAACTGGAGAACCCCAGGTGAAGAATGCTACATAAAAAGTGCCATGCTGGATCATCAGGGCAGCCCAAGATCTCCCACCTGCTGAAGAAAGAAGCAAAGCACTATCCTATGGTAATGGCATACTGTCATTGTCTTGGGGAACACAGCTGTAGACCCGTTGGTTTACTTCCGGATAACCAAGAAAGTTAGGTTACATTTAGGGACAGAATCACGGAAGATCTTCAGAAAACCATGAAACACAACCATCTCATGGGATGACCTGCTTGTGAGAAGCTACAAAAACTCTGAAATAATGTAAGAGGAAAGTTTAGGCTGTCTCACTTTGTCTGTCAGAAGGCTACTAACATAATTGGCTGTAAGGAGCAGCACAGCATAGGAAGTGAACCCTTCTCATGATATGAAGAACATGGAGCATAGGGGGCCAACTGGTACAAATTATTGAGGTTCCGTAATCTAGAAGGGGCCCAGAACCTGACTATTGCCATTTCTGCACTAGACTGTTAAAGTGCTGTTATTCCACTTTCAACATCCTATGGAATCCTGGGCTTTGCAGTTTAGGGAGGGGCCTCAGGCCTATGTTTCATACATTTTTGTATGAAATGGCCTATGTTTCATACATTTTTGCCTTTCCTGGTGATACCCTTTGCTTGTTGTTTTTAACATCTATTATAAAAATGCAAAAGAAAATGATAATGATGAACAAATTCTGTCAGTTATCAGTGGGCTCTCAGAATCCTCTAGGGTTTGGTTCCACAAGACCCAATGGATATCAAAATTCATGGATCTTCAATTCCCATTATATACAATGGTGTAGTAAAATGGCATCGCTTATATCAAATGGCTAAATCAACATTCTGGATTTTAGCTTTTAGCTTTCTGGATTTTTCCGGTGGAGGAGGAATATTTTCAAACTGTGGTTGGTTGACTCCATCGATACAGAATCTGCAGATATGGAAGGCTGACTGTACAGACTCAAACAAAACCAAAGAACTACTAACAACACATTAAAAACAGAATACAATTAGATTTCAATGTAATTATTAACAAAATATATATTTCATGTGCAGTGCATGGACAATTCTGAAAAATAGCTTGCAAACTGGTGCACTTGCTCCCCTCTCTTTTTTTTTTATTGGCACCTGCACCCACTCTTGGTGGCCCAGGAGACCAATTTGCTCACCACAAATGAATGCTGCTACAGAAACTATTGCCACATGGTAGCATAAGCTACATCATGCTGCATCTAGTCATGAAGAATTGCTATGCAGAAGCAACTTTTTAAGTGAATGAGGTTAACACATAGTAGTAAAACTTTTAGGCCTACATTCAATTGCCACTTAGAGGAGAACCATCAAACCTATAAGATTTATCTTGATGTTGACTCCCTTCAGAAATAGATTCAGCACATCTGCTCTGGTTGGGATTAGCAACTGGATGTAGGCCTCAATCTCTTGTCTCTTTTTCATATCACTCTTTTTAGAAGTCCAAGAAATCTAGGCATGCAGTGTCTATGAGTCACTGTCTAAGAATCACTGTCCTGTGGATACACAAAGCCGCACAATCCATCTGCATGTTGTTCTGTGCAATTATGTATGCATGCAGAGACACTGGCAAAGACAATGTAAATGTCTTCAGTGGAAGATCTGCCAGGGATGTCAGTGGGTTACTGGAGTTTCCAAACAAATTGATTCCAACCAAGTTTTTAGTAGCTATGGATTTAGATTTCTCCACTTGTGCCAATGGAAGATCCTCATCCAAGGGACACTAGACTGAGGACGTGGGCAAAGTTTTCAGTTTGACTGTACTTTGAGTCTGTCTGCTCTCCGAGCCCCTGCTACAGTGTGCATCAAATAACTGTCTAGATTAAAATAGATACGTATCTGATCAGTCTGATTTCCCCCCACATTTTTCATACCTTTGGCTGCACTCTTAGTAAATAAATTGCAGCAATAAAACATATTCTTTCCCTCTGCTCCTAGGTCTTGTTTTAAATCTTGTTGGATCTCATCACAGGACAACATGCAGGAAACCTAGTGGCCCATGAGGTTCTTTAGCAAAAAGAAAGGAAAAATATCACACCTAATCAGAATATAAGACACAATTTTATAGGACTGAAAACTAGGTCAAAATTAGTCTTTGCAACTCAAAGGTGCAAAGGACCAGTGCGTGCATGTGTGTGTGTGTGTGTGTACACACACACATACACATACACATACACACACACATATCAATCACCTTTCTCCCAATAATGGGACTCAATACTGGGTCCACAGGATTATATTTGTGGTCTCTTACTCTTCCAATCTCACTTGGAATGTCATTTTTCCACCAAAAAAAGATTACTTATTCCTTGCCTTTTTAGTGTACTGACACATGCAGTTAAGCAACACTCTTGTAAACATCTTCTTCCTAAAGGAGTCAGCCTTGGTGCCAGCTATGAATCTGTGGAGATGGAAGTCAGAAAGGTTACTTTTTTGGACTACAACTCCCTGAACCCCCCCCCCAGCCAGAATGGCTGCTGCCCATGCTGACTGAAAGAATTGTAGGAACTGTAGTCAGAAATAACTTTTTCAGGTTCTACTTACTGTGCCCCACTAGTCATCAACTGTTACTGATACTGACATTTAGCAAGAATGCTGGAATGCTAAATGTTATAACCTTGCTACTTGTCAGTCAGAAAACCCAGAGTTTAAATGAGACACACATTATGAAAACAACACAGGCAAAGTTATAATACAAGACACATTGCACAGACATCTCTAATTCAAACAAAGTAAACAGAGACACAAAGGTGCAAGAAGAACGTAATGTTCCTCTTCATAACTTTAAAAGAAACATAAAAGCCACAAGCAAAATTAAATTAGGAACCCACTGAAAATTATCTTTCCTATATTTCATGATATTATCTCTGATGAAGAGTCAACGTACTCTTTATGGTTTGAACCAAAAGGTATTTTTAGCAATATATGTTCCTTTCTCTTTTGTTGTGTCTTTTTCTCCTTGCAATTGAACCAATCCTTCCACAAATAGCACAAAACAAAGAAAAGCTGGGAGGGGAAGCAAAATGGCTCTGCTCGTTGGCAAGGTGACTTGCAAGCAAACAAAACAACTTTGGGGTGAAAAAGCATACTGATTTGTTATGTGTGCAATCTTTAGTTGTTGCTTTTTTGTTTTTCCAGAGCCTTCCACTGGGTTTACCAAGCTTGCCTTGGAGAACTATCAATTTTCTGAAAGATGAAATCCACCATCTAAACAGAGACTGCTGTCCACATGCTGACCCAAAAATAAGTTTAGCACACGCTTCAGTATTTTCCACCCGCCTGACTGCAAGTGGACTGTTTGGATCCTGTAAATCTAATTAAGTGAGTTGAATTTACTTTCATAGAAATGTGCACATGCTGCAGTGTACATTTGATGTTCTCATATAAACAGAGCTTCAGATTATTCCCAACCACCACCCAATGGTGTCACTAAGCTTGGTTTCACCCAGTGTAGTATCTCATGGTGTCTCCTCCATGGACTTCCTCCCATACCTGACCATACATGATCCTTAGTAATGTTTTTTGTACTAATGTTGTAGCGGTCAAGAAAGTGGCGAAAACCAGGTTTCAGGGAAAAATCAAAAAGCCAGCTTTATTACAATACCTTGCGCAAGGGGCAACAGTTAATTCAGAGCTGTTGTGTCGATTAATTGAGGTAGCATCACTATATACCTTTTGCATTCTATGTCAGCAATCAATCATTCACTTAGCCCGCCCATCACTGGAGAAAAAGATCTTTGGTTAACTTTCCATTACATCATTAACTTAGCACACACGTGTACAGAAGAGAACAAAAGGGTTAGTTTACAAGGTTACTTAGAGTGATACAAATTAATGGTTACAGCCAAAATGAGGGAGTATGCTTACTCCCATTTAGTTCCCAGACCTCTGGATGTTGCAAGGCTATTTCTAAAATTTGAGATAAGACAGACATCTGCTATTTACTCAGAAGCACAATTCAATTCGCTTATTTTTCCTATTCAAGTGGCATTGGACTTAACCCCTTCATTCTCCCCTTCATGCTAAATTCAAACCTTTGCAATTTCAAGCATGTACTATTCCCTATTTCGTTATAGCACAAGTGATACATAGCAGCAGCATACATAGCAGCATTAGGATTCACTAACACACATTACACACTTACACGCTGTTCCCAATAACGGAGGGGGTCTGATTTGTGCGTAGAGAGGTTAGTGTCTGGTGTAACCCCAGCAGAAATCTAGCCCCAATCTTCAACTCCACAGCAGTTGCTGGATCTGATGTACGCTGCCTGGCAGCTTCCGGTGTGCCAGTCTGTACAATCTAGCCCAGAATTCTTCTCTCCTCAGGAGTTGCTGGGTCTGGTGTACACTTTGGCGGCTTCCAGAGCGTCAAAGGTATCACCTAGCCCAGAATTCTTCTGACTCCCCTTTTCTGCAACCACCAGTTAGGCATACACATCAACTTCCTTCTTCCATTGACTTGAGCATTACGGATTAAAAAACAACACTTTTAACATGCAGAGTAAAGACTGGCAGATTTAGGAAAGCCATTATGTTAGTGCAAAGTACTTCTGCATACAGTGCTTTTACCCATACTTACTTAAGGAACCCAATAATCTTGTCCACATGCCTGCAGACCACTAGAATGTTGAATGTTCT